>VXBI01001081.1:56461-69916 GCA_013397375.1 Toxostoma redivivum
TTTTTCTTTATCACCACTGCCAGAAGCTTGTGGCCCTGCAGTGCCCTGGAATTCAGGGTCTGGGACCTGGGGGGCCTGAACTTGGGCCTGATCTGTGAGGACACCTTGTGTGTCTGGAGATGAGCGACTCCCACCTCCCTGGGGTGAGCTGGGGCTGTGCAGTACCATCCGTGGTAATGGTGTGAGTGCCACCATCCTTGACGAGTGACAGACTCCAGCTTTGAGTGTCCTTGATTGGAGGATCTGAGAGAGTGTCTCAAATCTTGTCTCTGGCAAGAGACAACCTACATTGTTGGATGTATAGATATTTGACTTTCCTGAACCTCTCAAGCAGAGATTTAAACTAAATATCAATGTCATGGTGGACATCTGCCGCCAGCTCTGAGACAGGTTTGTCTCCAGATGTCAAATATCAGCTCTAACAGCTCTCAAGTTGTTCAACAGCAGCAGAGGGCACCTAGATTTTCAGTGCTCTGACTGACAGCTTGTCAGTCACCAGCAGATCTTAGTGGATCTTGAATTATGAAGGTGTTTGACTTATTCTCTAGGAAATGGAGAGTTTCCCATAGAGTGACAGCACCTACCACAGCCCCAAACAAGACCATGACTACATATTCTCAATTTACTACATTGAATTTCCCACAGTAGCATTGGTATTATCTATGTCTTTTTCCCGGGCACTTACATGTAATCAAGGAGTCCAGGAGTTGTTTTCTCACTTTCTTCCTTAGTGTTTTTCCTCCTACTCTTCTGCCCAAATTCATCCCAAGAGAACTCATTACTTCTCTGGTAGGAGTGAAAAAAATGTGTGTGCCAAGTCCCTTCCTATTTTCTCATCCAAAATATTAAATTACAGCTATTCCTGCATGGATGTTTTGTCAAGCCAGTTCCACTATCATTTACCCTATTCTCAAAGCTACCAGTACCAGAGTCAGTGTGGCTACTCTGCTTCAACTGCTGTGCAGCTTTCACATTACAAGCCACTTGGCTTTTGAATTTTCTTAATCATGCAGTGGATTGGATTAGAAAGGACCTTAAAGATCATCCAGTTCCAAGCCCCATCTCCCCATGGTTAGGGACAAGTTTCCACTAGACCAGACTGCTCAAAGCTCCATCCAGCCTGTCATTGAACACTTCCAGGGATACACAACTGCTTTGGGCAACCTGTGCCAATATCTTACTGCCATCACAAATTCATATAGATATTTCTTTCTTACTTCTTCCTTGTAGCTAATCTCAACCTATGCTCCTTCAGCTTTTTGTATCAGTACATGCTCTTGCAAAACGTCCATCCACAGCATTCTTGTAGGCCCCCTTTAGGTACTAGGAGGTTCTATAAGTCTTCCCAGAGCCTTCTCCAGGATGTACAACCCAGCTCCCTCTGCCTGTGTACATAGGAAAAGTGCTCTTGTGCTCTGATAGTCTTTGTTTCCCTCCTCTGGACTTGCTCCATATCTTTCTTATATTTGGGACCCCAAAGCTGAACATTGTCTTCCACAGCGGTCTCTCATAAGCGACCAGAGAGAGAATCACCTCCCCCAGCCTCCTAGTCATGCTCCTTTTCCATCAATATCCTAAGTCCATCTTCCCAGGGTTACTTTCAATCCATTCTTTGCTGAGCCTGTGTCTGTGCTTGGGATTGCTCCAACCCAGGTGCAGGACTTTGCACTTGGCCTTGTTGAACTTTATGAGGTTCATGAGGCCCACCTCTCAAGTTCCCACTGGATGGCATCCCTTCCCTTCAGCATGTCAAGCACACCACACAGCCTGGTGCCAGTGACTTTAGTTTGAAGCACTCTTCACCAGTTTGGCAAGCCTATTACCAAAGATGCTGTTCTCTTTCCCTGACAGGTGTACCCCATCAGCCCCCAGTGGACCAGATTTCTCCAAATGAGTGCATGGCCTAACTAGAATAACCTCTTGGTGTCGCATGAATCCTGTAACCATGATTTGCCAAACTTGGCTGGCCATTTCAAACCCCTAATCACAGAGAAATTTTAATTGTGTGTGTGTCTGTGCACACTTGAGTCCACATTCCACACACCAAAGTAATAGAGATTATTGCAATATGCCATAGACAAAAGTAATAACTGAACCCTGAGCTCTGAAAAGATAAAATAAATGTTCTGTAATTTTTGAGCAGGTATAATAGTATTCTGAGGTGTTAGACAAACACAGTTTTCTGTTGTTTTGTTTTGATTTTTTTCCTAAAGAGAAAAATGTGGATACCAGCCATCAATTGATAGCAGCTCCTTAGAAATCACCAAGGATGCACAATGCACATACTAGATAAATCAAACCGTTTAGGGGAAAGATTTTGGAGTGTTCATGAATTTACACAAATATATTATCTCTTCAGGTCATCTTGAACTGGAAGGTTAAAATCCAGAATAAATAAGAGACTTTATATATGTTCAGTATTTAAGTAATAAAAAACTATAAGGCATGAAATACATGATAGGAAAGAAACTGAGTGTAATGTTTTTTCTTCTGTTTTCATTTTCTCTTCTTTCTGGAGTTACTGCTGAGAGGAATGGAACTGACTTCCCTGACAGAGTAACAATTTGGGTTTAAGAGAAACATGGCTGGTTTTCTGAAAAGTTTGTGTTTTGCAAGGATGTGTCACGATCTGAACAAAGGAGAAGGAAATTGTACTTTCTTTCACGTCTCCATCTTTTGCTTGCAACTCACACTGTTCTAAGGTTTTTGAGCTGCCAAGTTGTTTTACTGAAAATCTGTCATGTTGAAAAGTCTTAAATCCAGACTTTAAAGGATCAAGTTATGAAAGAATACACTGCTTTTTCTTCCTAACAGTGCTTTAGTAAAACTGAGTATCATTGCCTCAGGGTAATAGAAGTGTAATTCCTGAGGCATTCATATTTCATGTTAAGTACACGTTGCCATGAGCTTTGTGATTCTACTCAGAAATAATTCCATTATTTACAATCATCTGTGCTGCCCTTCAGGAAGATGGGAAGGAAATCATCTTGCAGGCGAATCTACTAAGAGCAATGATGTAAAACTTTTTAAAACTTTTTATAATATTATGCACTCTTTCATAGTGAATATTAATTCATTGATATGTATTTTAGCATTTTTTATTAAAAGGGTATTTGGAAAACATTTGTATTAAAAGATTTATGTTTGGAAAGAAAAGCCTTTAAGTCTATAAATGTATGTTATCATAATATTATCTGGCAGGAAATTGACATACTCCTTGGCTTCATGATATCAATCTTTTCAATGCCAATTTGCAATTACATAATTGATGGCATACAAGCAACTTTATGAAGGTGTTAATGATGCACAGCAGACCAAACAGACTACTCCCATATGTCAGGAAACAGTTCTAATAACTCCCTCATTCGCTCCTATTAGTAATTCTTTTAGACCTCTTCTGCAGGGAAAGGGGAAGCAGATACATGTTGATATGAAAACACTGCTTCCATCATCATTCACATTGACTTATGATTATGATCCAAAACTATAACTTCATGTCTTGGGCTTTATGCTTGACTTTTGGTGCATTCAATCTGGTGCCAAATAAAGTCATGTGCCTAAGCATCATCAATCTGCCTTTGGAAAAAGAATTAACTTCTCCCATGACATTCAGAAAAACTGCACTCAGCAACCTGCCTAGCTTGAACAATTTTCAGAAATCAGTGTTGATTCAGTGCTGAGATAATATAACACACAGTGAAATATGGTATTGCTACATAAAGAAATTGATTCATATGCTTATCAATTATCTCCAATCCTATCTCCTTAAGTTAGACAAAATAAATAATTCAGAAATTTCTGTGATTTAATGCAAGGAAGCTCAAAGATTTCTTTTTGTTTTCCCTTTCAGTATAACTGGGGTTGAATGGGAAGCATTCTTGTACTATGTACACAGATTTCATTATAGTAACTTGAATTCATTACATATTTATATAGGATCCATTTGTTGCCAGAATTAACAGGCCCTTTGTGACTTTTATGTAGATGAATGCTTGCTATGTAAAGTGGTCACTATAGAATAAGGCTTCTGGAAGTAAGTGGAAGTCAGGAAGCACCATTTTGGGACTACTGAATTTGAATTACATTATATCATAAGCATTTCAAACCTGATACTGAACTCACCAAATCCAGTATCATAATGAGATTGTTCTTCCATCTAAAATACATAGACTCATCATGCAGATAGGGAATAAGGGATAATGTTCATTGGAAGAAATTATGCTTCCAAACTCCAGTATCCAAAAGAAAAGAAACACCTTTCTCATGCAGAGACTGATTCATTAGGATACTCACCTGAGGCTAAGTAAACTCCATTCCATAGCTGTGCAGGTCAAACAATGGGAAACTACCATCAAAGAATATAGTATGCAATGGTATGAATTATCACTGTTTCAAAGCATATGTCATCCTAGTCTTTTTATTATGTGCTGCCTTGAAAGGAAGGAATTCAGCAGAATGCTATTATTTCCTTACACTTAACTTTCCAGTTTCTTTTTTACCTGTAGGCTTCTGTCTGTGGGCTAAAATCTTATCTATCATCCATTTATGGAGGGCCTTTGGATGTCAAGAAAAAGAGAATATAGCAAACTGGTGTGAGGAATTATACCAAGGGAAGTGTTAATGTAGACTTGACTGCTCTTGCACTTTTCTGCTGAGCTTCTGACCTATTCTTTGTAGGCATATGAAATGGACCTTTGGTCTGTCAGAGAACACTCACATTCTTGGTCTTACATTAAATTTTTGAATATCAAAGTCAAATCTAGATTATATGCGACTTGATATTTAGCACCAAAAACCCCAAACAGCTAAATTTGGATGAATTTACTGAAATTATACAATTTGTTCAAAATGGCAGAGTAATAGTGACCGTAGATCAGGATTACAAAATCATGGTATTTGGAAAGGAACTCTGGCAACTATCTAATCAAATTCTCTTGATCAAAGTAGGATCCGTTAAATCAGATTGACCAAGACCACAGTCAGTTTTATAATATTCCCAAAAATGGCAACTTTACAGCCTCTATGGGTGACCTGTTTCAATGTTTGATCCCCCCACATTAATTTTTTATGCTTCTGTTTAAATGTAATTTCCTGTATTTCAGTTTCTGTCCATTGTCTCTTTTGCTGTCAACAGAGTACCACAGGGGAAACACTGTCTCCATCTTCTTTATTCATTACTATCAGAGGCTGGTCAGGCAAGGCAATTGTCCCATTCCACACTACACAGTGGCCCAAATCCTGTTACTCTGTGCAGTTTCAGGTGCTTCAGTATAAGAAGCACCTCATTGATAAGATGGTGAAATGTCTTGAGGGCAAGACTTACAAGGTGCGGCTGAAGTCACTTCTGTAGTTAGCGTGGAGAAAAGAAGGCTGAGGTATGACCTCATCACAGTCTACAATTTCTTCAAGGGTGTCAGCAGATGGGAGGCTCCTGATCTCCCCTCTCTGGTGACCAGTGATAGGACATGAGTAAATGGAATGAAGCCGCATTAGAGACAGCTCAGATTGGACATTTGGAAAAGGTCCTTCACAGAGAGTCATTGGTCACTCAAGCATTTCTTCACCCTTTGAAGTCCCTCTGGATGATAACACATCTATATGGTGTATCACCAGCTTCTCCTAGTTCTTTGTCGTTTGCTGAGGATCATTTGCATTCTGCCCCACTGTCCAGTTCTGCAATGAGGGTGTTATTAGACCCAGTAAAGACATTTGGGGTACTCCTCTAGTGACTGGACTCCACTGGCTTGCAGGTGTGCACAGATCAAAAATATTTGAATCTGGCAGTTCAGCCAGTTTTCAGTCCCCCCCTATGTCCATATTGCCTCAGTTTGTCTGTGAAGGCTCCATAGAAAACAGAATTAAAAGACTTTCAAAATTCAAACTAAATAGCATGTATTGCCCTTCTTTGGTCCACTAAGCTAGTAATTTCATTGTAAGAGGCTACCAGGCTGTTTAAGCATTATTTTCCTTTCATAAATCCATAGTCACTACTCTTAATCTCCTTGTTCTTCACATGTTTAGAAATGCCTTTGAAGAGGATTTGCTCCATGACCTTCCCAGGGATCACAGACAGGCTGACTGAGCTGTAGTGTCTCAAATTTAAACATTTGCATAAAACACAATAATTTTAGTTGAAAACAAAACTCTTAGACACTACCTGCTCTGACAGAATAGACAGTCATTAAGAGAAGATAAGACGAAAAGAGCATTTGAGAAACCAGACACAAAATTGACAAATATGAATTAGATATTTTAAATTATCCTTGTGATTCTAAAAATGGTGAGAAAGACATCTCATTGTTTGAGTTGTTAAATGTTAGTGTTTTCTCAGGAGAGAATGACTTTTTTTTTTAGTATCATTAGCATTTAGACAGAAAGAAGGGTATAGAGTTCTGTGACTATACAAGTGGAGTTTGGTTTTCAGAAGCAAACCATAACTCTCCAGATTCAAACAGAAACTGAAGTGGGAATTTATTTTCAACTAAAATGCACCTAAATAAATGGAAGCATGTACTTAAGCTGACTATTGCTTCATTGAGTTGCAGCTTGAATAAATATTAGAGATTGACTTAGCATTATTGTTATTTTCCTAAATTCCTATCTTATCTGTGAGGGATAAAATTAAAGAGATTAGAGGTCCATTTACAATTCCAAAGCTTTCCTCTGTTATACTTTACTGTATAGTATAAAACTATAAAATTCTGATACATTTAGGACATTGTTTTTTCCTTCTGGAACAAGGAAGTAATTGTTTAATGACTTCTGTTCCAGAAGGAATGGAATTGCTTAATGTCCAGTTTATTACATATTGGAGTTTCTATATTTGAGGTGAGCATTTACATATAATCAATGTTCATTATCTGGGTGAAGTTTTTGGTGTTTAATGGCAAAGTTGAACAACAGAATCTTCTTTAAATCTAGTTGGTCTTTGGTGTTTGCACTCTCATATCATACCACCTTTCAAACTCCCTCTCTCCAATTTCATTAACAACATGTATTTGAATTCAAATTGATCATATTGGCCCCTGAGAGATGCTTTTAAAAATAAATTATGTGCTTTATCTAGATAATTTTGTGAATTCTTTTGCTCTGCTAACTGAAACAATACTAGGCCTGATGAAAAGGACAGAATTGAAAAGTGTGGCTGAGGAAGAAAGGGACATTACTAGTGTTCAATACCAAATAATACCAATAGAGGCCAAATCCTGGGATGTGCTAATTTATAATGCAATTTTTTTCACAGTCTGTATATTCATAAAAATTTCTCACATTCCTGAGTATTTTCATAAAACACATCACTAGTTATTAATCTTTATTAATAAGGACTGTGTGAAAATTGATGTCTAAATTAAGTTTAATCTGTATGAATTAAGCTAAGCAAATAGTGATGTTTCAAAATGTATATTGATACTTAAGTCTTTGTTCATATACCACTACAGACACACACACACTCAATTTCTTTTAAAACTTTAATCATCAAACTAGCCTTAGATCAAATATGAGTGGAGTACTGTCATTTTCCTATTTGTTCTGCAAGAAAATATATTATGAATAAAATTCTATTGGATACCTTTTAAAAAAAAATATAGCACAATATATTTCAAAGCAGAAGATAAATGATGGAAGAATTATCCTAACTAATCCATACTAATAAATCCTTGTCTATTGTTTCCTTTTAAGGCTCTTGAATACATTGTGCAAACAGGTTTTGAAAGTGATGCAGTGATCTCTTTAATAAATGAAACATGAAGATATTAAATTAGCTTTTTCAATCACTGATTGTCTAAATAACTTTAACTAGAGAAATGGCATTGTCACCCATCAGGTACATAAAATAGCAGAGTTAACCCAAGAAAGGATTTAATTAGATAAAACATGTCATGTGAATAAATTTCAAAGATTGGGTGGAGGAAGGGATGCTAAGTGTTTTGTTTAATGCATAGTTAAGTCAGAATTTGCCAGTTTCAGCAAACTCTGGATACTCTTGTGTTTGCATCTCTTCAGCATGGTAATCTTATGAGTGTATAATCAGCAAGTTGTTATTTGGTATGAGCATCATGTGGTTATACTGAAAGAGCTATTTTGTGGGAAAGAAAGCCCATTTCACTTAACTGCAATTTCCCTCTATCAACAAAACCCACAATGCAGCTTTGTGCAGCAATAACAAGTACCAAACAGTGGGATCTTACAGTCTGTCAAATTGTTGTTAATTACAGAATGTTGTTAAAGGAAAACATACTATGCAGAGCCGAGTAAGCATAACAAAGGGACATTTATAGGCCAATACAGCTGTCATTGAAATAAGCAGGAATTTTGCTGTTAACTTCAACCCGTGCAGAATCAGCTTTTTTAATTTAACTGTGAACATAAAGTGGCAAGTCTTTTGCAAGCCATCTCTCTGTCAGCTGAAATAATATGATTCTGTATTAAGGCACAGAATATTTCTAGGCATGTGATGAATGTATGCCTTTTAGTGAAAGGACAAGTGTATTCTAGAAAGTCTTTCTGACTGCTTAAAGATATTCTTCTCCAAATTGGTGGCTGCTTGTCCCCAAACTGGTCCTGTCATGAGGATGAGATCTCGGTCCATGTTACCAGAACACCTAACAGCTCGTACTAATTGCTGGATATACCATTTGATGTGAAAATACTGCTCTCAGAAAAGCAGTGTTCAGCACCTGCTCACTTATACAGATATCACATATAGAGAAGATTTAGGAATAAGAATAGTAAAAAACAACATAAACATCTCATTGCAGGGTTTGTATAATGTCAAAACACAACAAAAGGTATTATTTATACCTGAAAACTTCATTCCGTTCTCAGCAGTCAGCCAGCAATTTCTCACTCAAGTCATTCATCCTCCAGCTGAAACTGTTCTTCATGTTGCAGAGAATTACTTGTTTTGGTTACGATGCTTATTTAGGCTCAATTTTTATTGACTGTATTATATAATGCAAATGGAATATCAATAGTTACCTTTCAAGACATCATAACTGTCCTTGAAGTTTCAAAATAGAAATTGAAACATGTTTTCTCTCTTGTTTACCTGTTAACTTAGTCAATGACTTTATATGCTGACCTTCATCATAGTGGAGGCTGCTGACAGGGTGTTCTTAAACTTCTTTTGGAATAAATATCTCAGAAGATTAAAGAGGAACCCTGAAATACCAGTTATTTTTCCTTTGTTTATGTCTTCTATCACCAAAGTACCCAAATTGTAGTCATAAATTTATGCCATGACATTTTAAAAACCAGTCATACTTTAGAAGCCTTTCAGTATCCTGAAGTAATTATTTATTTTTTATTCCTTTCTTCTTCAGTTGCATGAATTGCAATATAAGCTATTTCATGGTTCTGTGATTCCATGATAGAAATTTAAAACAGTATAAAAAACACCATTTCTGATAGTCTGCATTTCAGGGTATTTTGATTTCTGTAAAGAGCCCACATTACACAGTAAGGGAGCAAGTTAAGTATTTATGGTAAAAATTTTCTCTTCTTTGAGATATTTTAGAAAAAGAACTGCTTATTAACAAGGAAGTTCAATTACAGACAATTAATTAATATTTTTTAATTAATCAAAGATAAATTTAAAAGGAATGAGTTTGTTAATAGAAGTTGGTTCAATTTGTACTTTGAAGACATAACTTAATCCTGGCACCAAGATCATGATTACACAAATAAGTATTAGTGTAAGCAAAATAACTTCCTGCTTTGGATCATAATGAAATGAGAAGAGAAACATTTTCCTTAATTTTTTTGGAGAGCACCACTACCTCTCTAATTTCTACATCATATTAGAAATAATGATTTTCATGAGAAAGAATATACTCAAAGGAATTCTTTTTACTTTGATGCACATATTTTTACATCAAGGAGGGAGGGATTGCATTAGATTAAGTGTATTGAATAAGGCTGAAATAATTTCTCATCATTAGATACCAAATTTCTGAGTTTATTTATTTAAAAGCCTTCATTAAAATATAAAGTAGAGCTGTTTGTATGGGTATTGAGAAAATTGATTTATTTTTGCAATTTAAAGTGACAAATGCTTAAATTATGAAATTATGTATTTCTTGGTGTTTTGTTCACTCTGTTTTCTTATCTAGAATATGCTACTAAGATTAAAAAAAATATAATTTTTCCTTTTCGAAATGTTATACTGCTTTTCAGAATGCTGACATCCTTCATCACATTGGAAGACGCCATAATTTCGGAGAAGGTGTCTCTCCAGACACCACATATTACTCCATGGATGCAACATGTGGGTTTCTAGAAAACTCCAACATAAGTCTGGCTGAAGTTGCTACATTAAATATTGCTGCCTATTTGGCAGCAATACCACTGAAAATATCAAATGAGCTTCTGTAAGCAGAAAGACAGAAATAATAGAAAAATGGCTAAATGTCAGGAGAACAACCAGAAGATTGTGAGTGCTGGGAACATTAAATGCACCCTAGACAGTGAACAAATAAGCAAATGACAGATACAGAATTGTGCCTGGAAGTACTCTACCTTAAGAAATAATTTTGAGAAAGGCTTGGGGAAAAAACAAGGAGCATTATTTCCTCTCACAGTGAAAATATGTGCATGTGTGTGTGTGCGTGTGTGTGTGAGCATGTAAAATAATACTTCAGATTTTACACATGGAGTTAGAGTTCTGTTGTAAATATTTCTTTTATTATGCAATGTTATCACCAATCAGCCATGTAGGTATAATCCTTTCAGTTTTGAGAAAGATCAAAATACTGCTGTCCCAAGGTTTAAAGGGTTTTAACAGAACATGACTGACATCTGCGTAGCTAATATTGTAATCAACCAGATGAGTTCTCTATTGACCAGCAGTTTCTTAGATGAAATGCTCAGCCTACCTTTAAGGGATTTGGACTCACGGGACTCCTTTATTATTCATCCTTCTTTGCTAAATTTCAGGTGAATTCAAAGATCATAACTGCTTGCACAGATGGATAATTATGCTGCTTTGACTGTCTAATTGCTTATATCAGAAGTTCAGTAGGAAGCTTTTAAGTATGAGCATGGGGATGATCACATGGTTTAACCTTTCTAAAAGGCCTCTTAAGAGGGAGATGTCTATCATCTGGTTTGAACAGTAGCCAGGCATTTAGAAAAATACTTTTAAACCAAAGGAGTCAACACCCCAAAAGAAAGCATAAGATAAGAAGAAAAGGAAACGGTGAGACCTCTGAGTGAAAAGCAGCTCTGAAAACAGTCAGCCCCTGGTTTGTCACTGTTGGCAGTCACCCTACAAGCATTGCAGCCTGTCTGAGGTCCCTCTGTGAAGCACTGGAAGCAGTCTGCCCCCAGCTAGAGCAGAGAGTGACAGCAAGCAGGGATCCTCATCTTGGTGTGCCCCTGGGGAGTTGTGGAGTCCTCCCTTTCTGGTAAGTAAACAGTAGCAACCAGCAGGGAAACACACAGAGGAGGAGCACTCCCATCCGTCAAGAAGAGGTGTGTACTCAAGGAATCTGTCCTATCCCCCAGCAAACAGGGCATGCTGGTAACCCAAATCTAGCTTCATCAATATCACAGAAACATCAAATATCTTGGATCAAAACAGACCTTAAAGATCATCTAGCTTCAGCCCCACTGCCATGTACAGGGACACCTTCCACTAGACCAGGTACCTCAAAGCCCCATCCAACCTGGCCTTGAGCACTGCCAGGGGTGGGGCATCCACAGCTTCTCTGGGCAGCCTGCTCCAGTGTCTCACCACCCTTATCCAAAGTTAATGGCTTTGCAAGGGATTAGAACTGTGTGGGGTTAGGTATCCAAATATGCTTAGAATTTGTAGCTATATTAGCATTTTGTAAGTTTCTAAATAAGATTGTCTATCTATTGAATTATTTATACTCTTGCATGTATAGTTCAGTGATTGCCAGGTAGTTATGTGTTGTTAATAAATCAACAAACCACTTCTGTCCTGAACTGAGCAGGTTTTTCTCTGATATACTGACAAGCTCTTACATTCTAACCACAAAATGTGATCATTACAGCCAATAGCTAGGTACTCTAGTGCACATTCTGACAGGTAAAGCAACACCTATTTCATGAATTTATTTTTATGTGTGCAATTTTTTATAAGTTTTCCTCAATAGAGATTCAATAACCAAAAGAGAGACTTATGGTATTAGACCTGAAATTTAGGCCTGAATTCCCAAGGGCTATATTCTAAACCCTATCAAACATCAGTACAACTCTAATATTAAGAGAAGGAAACAATATCACTCCAATGAAACATTATCAAGAGAAAGAGAGACTGATATGTAAGCTAAGCAATTGTCATCATTAAGATTCTTCAAATCCTACTAGAAAAACAAATCCAAAAGACTTACATGTTTTTTCAGCTGTGAAACCCTCAGCTACAACCAAAACAATGCATTCTCTTTTATTCACATTTCCTATTGAAATTTTAACAGTACCAGATTTTGAGGAACAAATGGAACTGGAGACTCACCTTTTTTTTTCATGACGGTATCCAGCAGCACCTTCTTGTTTTAACGCTTTGAGAATGATTGGAACCGGGTGTAACAAAGAGAAACAATTACCACATCAGGATACTTGGTTCAGTCTTCATGGCTTCACTGCAGTTTGTAAAAAGGTTAATTAATGATAATTTAATCTCTTTTCACTAAATCTCATAACTTTTTCTAGAAATACAATATTAGTGTTGTCATTAGAGTTTACAGGTTTGTTTTCTGCAGAAAACTGTGTAATTACAGAACGTTTCACAATCAAATACAAATTCATTCTATTAGTAGCTTTGCTGCGAACGTATCTTGCTGTGACTACAAGAAATTGCTATGGAAAATATATAAAACCCTGTAGAGAGGCTGACAGCAAGACTTTCAGATGATGACAGCAGGTGACTTCTAGATGGATCCTTCTGCTTCTGCCCTGGGCTCTTTGACTCTCCTCAGGTAATGACTCATTTCAGGTTTTTTTCAAACGGGCACAATATGGACTATTCACTTAGGAGTTGGATTTGATCCTTCTGTGTCCCTTCCAACTCAGAATATTCTGTGAAATAAAAAAACAAAAACAAAAAGCCTCCTTAAATTTCATCTATGACACAAAAAAATTTCTTTACCTTATGTGCAAGTTGACAAACAATGAAATTTTAAATGTGTTCATAAGAAAAAAGTTGCTATATATATTAAGTATAAGCTTCATACTCCTTGTCTATAAAACTTTCGAAAAAATCTGATTCATTGTTTGAAGGACTTTTTTCTACTTGTTAACAAATATATATTTCACTGTCCTTAGTTCTTTCTGGACCTAAATGAAATTAGATAACTCAATTTAAAACACAGATCCACCAGTACAGTAAATTTTCTCAGTACCATCCTATTTCAGTTCTAATCATGATGCTTGGTTACATTTTTCTTTAGCAAAATGCTTTTACAAATATAGATATTGATATAATACAAACTG
>VXBI01001083.1:9109-30577 GCA_013397375.1 Toxostoma redivivum
CTTCTCCTCAAGGCCCTTCATCATCTCTGTGTCCCTTCTTTGGATGCTCTGTAATAGTTCAGTATGTTTCTTATATTACTGCATAATATAAATAATAATAATAATAATAATAATAATAATAATAATAATAATAATAATAATAATAATAAAATATAATAATAATTGTCACCTGCACAAGATGTTCGACTACCTTCCTTCCACAAACCCCTTCTAACCAGCATTTCCTTTGCAATATTCTCATGTTCACAATTTAAAACTCACTGCTGAGGCTTCCTATACAAAAACTTGTAACTATGGTGCAGAGGAGGAGCAGAGCAGCACAGGGCAGGGCAGTGGCCACTTTTGTCTGGCCATGGGTGTTCTGTCCCAGGCACTGGCCAGAAATGGGGCTAAAAGGCACAAGTGTCCCTGTGATGGCTGCCTCAGGGCTGATCCCACTTGTGCTCCCTGGAAATCTCCCTTCCAGGGAGCCCTGATTACAGCTTTGTTCAAGCTCAGGAGCCTGACAAGCACAGATGCCTTTCCAACCTGTGTTTATTTTATGCTGTAGCTCTGAAGATTCCACTTACTCAATAAATATTTGATCCTCTTTGGTGCCTTCCTGAGCTTCTGGCTTCTGAGGGACCTTGTGGCAAGGAGTTCCATGATTAAATATGAACTAGACTAAAAATATAGGTGGCAGGGGGTAGAAGAAAAAAAATATTTATTTTCTGTAGTCTCTGAGGGCTGCTGCCTTCCAGATTCCTGCTGTTTTCCCTTTCCTACATGCTTCAGAGAAGGATCTAACCTGAGCTCTAACTCAGCCTTGAATTCCTTGCGTATTACCAAAGGATGGAAAGATTTGACTTTGGTTTGTGAATTTGTGAAGAGAAAGTAAATATGAGATTTTTACATATGGATGAGTTAATCTAGTCTGCTGTAGACGGCAAGAAAGCCAGGATATTTAGCATAATATGATATTTCAGTCAATATTTACATGATGTTTTGGTTTACTGTTTTTTTTTTGTTTTGTTTTGTTTTTTTTTCAGGACCTCTGAGAAGCCCCTACCCAACAATCCCTTTGTTTTTTTAAGGATGAGTGTTTCTTTAAATTTTACTCAAGATGGAAAAAAACCACTTTTCAGGATTTCCTTTGTTACACCTTGCAAAGTTTCATGAGTACACTGTTTGTTAAAGTGCTTTCCAGCTCATGTACCTAAACATCCACACAGGTTGGAATAACTCATTATTTATTTGTACACCTTTATTACTGAGGCATTATTAATAATTGTGGGGTTTGTGCATTTGCTACTGTTATGGTTACTGTTAGGCAGAGAGGGAAACTGACCACAGCAATGTTTATTGGCTCAAATCTAATTCCAGGTTTTTCCTCTTTGATTACACTTTCAAAACCCTGTTTCTGCACATCTTTCCCTCTTGTTGTGTCCCAGGTCTTGAACAGCTAGTGTCAAAAATGCAGTATCCTTTTGTACAGGGTACCTGAAATTCACTCCAGATGAGAGAAATCTCTTTCTAAGAAGTGATCAAGGTGTATCAGGGCTGTCTGGGAATCTGACTACTTCATTAACAAACCAAATTCGTTTAGTTGCAGGTAAATCCCCTTGGTGAGATGAGGTTAGGGTTTATGCTGATTTGAGGCCATGCAAATTGACTCATAAGCAAATCCAAAACATTATATATAAATAGGTAGCACTTTGAAAAAGTTTAAGATCTGAATCTTCGGGGTCCAGCACTGGAAGCTGTGTGTGAACAAGGCAAGGGAGGGGGGAAGGGAAGTATGGGAGAATACAGAGCAAAGGAATGATTTAAACATTGGCCAAACCACTATGTTAAGTCAGAGGTTTTCTCTGACTGGCTTCTCCCAGCATTTTGTTTTGTGCTAAACATAAGGTGCCACAGTTTACATTTAATAACTCTGTCTAAGTCAGTAATTGAAATAAATACTGACTGTCCATGAACAACATCCCACTAGGCAGCACAGAAGCACAAGACAGGAATCTCTTCCTCTGCAGATGTATATCATATATAAAACTTGGTGCATGAATTTCCTCAGGGAAGGAAGCACAGGCAAGTCACTCAGCAGATTTTTGCAGTCTTTCCTTGCCTGTAGCTTTGCACTGCCTGGCTGCTGGGAGCAAGGTGACAGCAGAAAGACAGACTCCCAGGATAAATGCTGTGACTCTTTTACCAGGCAAGAGTGGCAGCCAGCACTTGGAGGCACACAGAATCCACTCTGTCACTGCCTGTGCAGCTCCCAAGACAGGGATGCAAAAAGTGGAGAGAGGTCTGGTAGGAGGAAGATTTACAGGAAATCAAAATGGCTCAGCAGTGCTTGATGGAGTAACAGATACTCTGATTTCCTCCTCCATCATATATAAATGTCTCAAGCCCAGAGCTGTTTTGGGTAACAGCAGATGACACTTTTTGAAGTATGGTAGGTCTGCTGTTGCTTCCTTCCTTCCTTCCTTCCTTCCTTCCTTCCTTCCTTCCTTCCTTCCTGGAATCCTGGAATCCTGGAATCCTGGAATCCTGGAATCCTTCCAGGAATCCTGNCCTTCCTTCCTTCCTTCCTTCCTTCCTGGAATCCTGGAATCCTGGAATCCTGGAATCCTGGAATCCTGGAATCCTTCCTTCCATCCTTCCTGGAATCCTGGAATCCTTCCTTCCTGGAATCCTTCCTTCTTTTCTTCCTTTTCTTCCTTTTTCTTTCCCTCTTTCACAGAATCACAGAATCATTAAGATTGGAAAAGACCTCTGAGATCCCTGAGTCCAACCTTGTCTTCCCTTCTTCTCTTCCTCCCTCTCTCCCCCACACTGTAATTGCAATGACACCATTTAACATTGCCAGCTTATTGCAAGGGAATTTTCAATTTTTCTGTGGAGCCAAGCTGGTAATTTTGTTTGGGAGATGGGGCTTTTACTTTACACCTTGGTGCTGTTCATAAAGATCCAGTCCTTGGAGCCCTGTGGTGGGACCGAAATGACAAAACACTTTGAGAATTAACAGAGAAATTGAGATGAAAGGCTCAAAAACACGACAAAAACACAAACCAGGAGACAAGGGGGCCTTGCTCAACAGCTTGGCAAGTGCTCTTCACTTGCAATGAAAAAGCAACCCACACATCACCATTCAGGCCCCTGTAGGGCCTCATCTTGTTTCCTCTATTACAATGAAGAAAATGTATAACATGGTCAGGGTTTTCAACCTGGGAGGTGTGTGAAAGCTCAATTTTTTTTTTCTCTGAATTCAAATGACATAGAAGTTCACGAGGTTCCCAGAGATGCTCATTATTTAGTATGCACAAATAAGTTCTCAGGTGATGAGCAGGTGATGAGAGGCAGCAGGAAGGAGACACTGGGGAATGCAAATAAAGATGTGCCCACCTTGTGACTTTTGACTTGGGTGAGCCCAAATGAACACTGGGTCCTGTGTCAAAAAGAGGTGGTGGTGATCTTTTCTTCATTTAAAATGAGGGAGTGAGTAAAAAATGACAGCTTTTTTGATTCTCTGGGTTTGTTTGGGTTTTTTTTTTTTTTTTGTAGGGGGGGAGGGTTCTCCCTCAAACTCTGTGGAAGATGTCTGGGTTTGCTCTGTGTTTTTATTTATTTATAGGCATTTCTGTGGCACTCATCACCATAGTATCTGGGCAAATCTTTCCTTTCCTGTACCATGTAATTAAATCTATACAAAATACATATGCTCTTGGCAGGGAAGTTAAAGTCTGCTTTTGGAAGGGATTTGTGCCTTGCAATTAAACACTGCTTTTTCAATGCTGTTGTGTTTCCATGTATATGTGAGTGAGAAAATAGGGTCCTGTTAAGGCTGTACCCTCACACACCTGCTGCCCTGGAATGTGGGGTCATTGCAGTCCAGTGGCTCTTTTGGGATCTTTGGATTTGGCACCCCTTTCTGAGGATGCCCAAGCCATTCCTCACTATTCCAGGAACCATTTGGGCTGAAAGGGCACTAACACACCCACACTGACCCTAAATGGGGAAATACAAAATCCTCCTAAAATTCTTCTTGCTGTTTTTATTACAACTGCATGGAAGGGGCTCCTGGAAAGGTCAGCTCATCCCTTCAGCCTAAGGTTTGCAGAAGGAGAAGCAGCAAGTGCTGGGAGAGGCTGGATCTTTCTGAGGAGCCAGCAGCAGCACAAGCTGGCACTGATCACCTCCCCCCAGTGGCTTGTGCCCCATCCTCTAAAGGAGTTCGACTTTAACCTTCACTTCTGTGGAGTGTTTCAGGGTGAAAGGTCCTTCTGGTGTCTGGTGCAACAGCCTTTCTTATGGGAACACAAGCAGGTCTGAGCTGGCTGTGCACCTGTGCACCAGCCCTGGTAGTGGCCCTGCAGATGCTCCCTGGCTCAGGTGGGTGACCAGCCAGTGATGCCTTACTTGGTGGGCTATATTCACACTCAGATGTACAGGGGATAATGTTTAAAAATAGGAATTGACTCTCAGAGACTGCCTGTCTCCAGCAGAGGAGGCAACTGCCCACCCAGGACTGCCTGACTGCCACTGATTCACCTCTTAGGTATTTTTGTAAGATGTCTGATGGTCTGGGTCCCATGGCAGTGACCGCATGAACACCTTGGAGGAAATTTATCTGTCCTATTCCCCTTCTTGACAGTAGTTTGTTTCACCCATTTCAGGAAAAAAAGAGAAGAAAACCAAAAAGTGACAGCTGCACTGATTTATTGCTTGAGGATTATCTTGTAGAGAGCCTTGGTTGTCAGAGGCAGAGCACCCAGCTGCCCTCATACCTGCACATACCTTGTTGCATCCTCAGTCACTTGTGAAAACCTCTGGCTGTGTTTGTGTTCATCCTCACTTTCTGTTTTGGCAGGCCTATACCTCACAGAGGTTTGTTCATTACCTCTCAGGCACAACTCACATATTTTATGGCCTGGATGAATCAGACCTTACAGAGACACAGTTGTCCCTGGTTTATCAAGGCCACATGAGCAGAATTTGACTTATCTGAGTCTCCAGCAACAAATAAGGAAAGATTATTGCCTTTTTTTCTTAGGTGGGAAAACCCGTATGCTGATTTTCAGAAGCAACAAGACCCAATACTAATTTGAATGCAGAGAATAATCATGTTTCCAGATGTTTGAGTTGTCGGGCTGTGCCATATTTTTTTTTAATTTCCCTTACCTTTTATTTCTAGCTTTTTATAGAAGGCAAACAAGG
Source organism: Toxostoma redivivum (assembly GCA_013397375.1). Classification (NCBI taxonomy): domain Eukaryota; kingdom Metazoa; phylum Chordata; class Aves; order Passeriformes; family Mimidae; genus Toxostoma; species Toxostoma redivivum. The sequence continues at coordinate 14,306 of VXBI01001083.1, forward strand.
CTAAGTATTGCTGCTGGAATGTGAAAGGAGGCATTAGCACCAGAGTACCTCTCGCTAGTGCTTGGAGGCTGGATGAAAAGTCTTTTGCCAAGCTTTAACAGATCAGGCAGCATCCATATCTGTCCAGATGACAAATACTGAGGGTGTATACCAGAAGCATTGAGGGAGTGGTGGAGTGGGTGCAGGCTTCACCCTTAAAGTCTCCAGCCTGGGACCAAGGGAAGGCGCACACCAGGAGCTCGCTGGACTGCTCCAGAGGCGGCAGACGGTCCTGTGGAGCCACGATTAATTGTTTTCTAGTGCCACCGTGAGGAAGGACTGCTGGTCCCGGGCTTTCCTGGCCAGACGAGCGCTCCCGCCCAGCCCGAGCGCCGGCAGCCGCACGGAAGGAAAATGCCAGATGTGCCAAAATGCTCAGCGAATACCGAGTATCTGCCAGGGCAGCCCTGCTGACCACCACTGGTTTGCACAGGGGCAGATTTGAGGGGAGTTTAGGCTGGCAGCATCGGTTTAAATCAGGATCAAGCGGATTAAGCAAATCGATGCGCGGTGCCGGCTGCACGGAGCCGCTGGTGCTGAAGGAAATTCCTGAACCATCCCGGCACAGCCGTGCCTTCCAGCTTTGGAAACCTAGGGAAGAGGCTCCATACAGCATCAGACTGCCTAAATAAACCTTGTCTTTTGAGCCATGTGGCTCACTGGTAGAGCAGCAGGGTGGCCCTGCAGTGACGTGCATCACACACGACCGCCCTCCGTGAGCGTGCACCCAGCTTGGTTTGGTTTTTTGTTTGTGTCATATTCAAACATCACTCAGAAGATCAAACGAAAGCTGCCTGTTCCATCTCACCCTCCAAAGCTGGCCAAAACAAGTGACGGGCTCAAAGTCGTGCTGGGATATCTGGTGCATCTAAGAACGCCCAATGACGTTTTGGGAGGAAGCGTGCAGTAAGTTAAAAACAGGTTAAGGCACTAGTTTGGGGCTCCAGAGAGCTGGCGTCGATTCCCAGCTCTGCCACAGACTCCCAGTGTGACCTGAGGCAAGCTATTTCCCTCCCGAAACACTTTCACAGTCAGAGAAGGCAAAATCCCACTTCATGTGAGTTTTGCCTTTGACTTGGTGGAGCCAGCTCCCACCCACGCATTTCAGAGCTTAAAAATTAAATGCAGGCTTAAGCACCTTGCTGAAGTAATGCCAGAACTTACCTGCATTTCAGCTTCCTACACCTAGAAGAGGAACAAAGATCACTTCCTATTCCTACTCACTTTGCATGTCATGGCTGAAGTCTGTTTGTTGTAGGACTGAGTGCAATTATGGGGCCATGCTGACCTGTTCCCCTGATAAACTGCAGCTCAGGCAAGAGCCAGACTTGCTGGAGGCCTTGTGTTTGTCAGCTTTCACTTGCACTCAGATATTTCCATACCTTACCAGCCTCTCTGCGCTGAGTGGGGCTTTTTCCACTCTTAACTGGGAATAAATCAGTCACAGCCCATGGTGTTGAGGGAAAAATCACTGTTTCTGCCTAGCCTAGTGGTGAGTTCCTAGTGAGGGTCTCCTGCCTCTCTGTTTTTTCCAGAGAGCAGCCTGCTGTGGCAGCATACAGCTAAGTTTATATAACTGGCTCCTCGGAGTGCTGCCCTGAACAGGATATTCCTGTTGGCGAAGGGCTGAGCATTTGCTTAAACCAACAGTTGTCAGTCCCAGCAGCCTTCGACAGGTACAAACAAGGAACTGCAGTGAGGGCTGAGGGCAGGAGGGAGTACCGTGCTGAGCAAGAAATAGGCTCTGGCATTTACATGCATATCACGGATGCACTCTACAAGGTAAATAAATATGGCATAAAAGCATATTTGGCTATTCAAATGGGCCCCGATTGTTCCTATTATGATGATGTCTCCCAGCATGTATTTAGTTACACGCTAATTGACTTTGCATGCATCAGAAAGAAAAATTTTCACTATCTGTTTCGGGGTGGTTTCTGATGACATTTTATTTTTAAAGTTTTATTTATTTATTTCCAAGGGACTGTTTGAAGTGAAAATAGATCCTGGCTCCTGCTGGCACGTCAGGCTGCCTGTGCCAGGGCTGATGTTGTCCAGGGCAGAGCCTGATGTGAGCAGAAATGGATGGAAAGGCATCTGCAGTCCCTCCTTCAGCTCCAGGTCCTCCCCTTGCCTGGACTGGGGATGTGCCAGTGATGGTTTGGCTGGACCAGGCACACACCAGTGACTCCTGAGCTGCCTGAATATGCAAAGCAGTAACCAAAGACATCCTCAGTGAGATCTGGGTTATTTAAACCTCGGGTACATTTGCACGGCTCCAGCCTGACGGTCACAGACAGTGAGCACAACCGAGGCCCTCCAGGACATTTATCCAACTACTGGCCCTCCACACTGGATTTTTGATTTCAGCCTCAAATGTGTCAAGTAGTTTGTTTAGCTGTTCTGAAGGAGAAGTTGAAAGGGGGAAGCAGAAAGAAAACAGGCAAATCAGTTCAGCAGCTCTCCATGCTGGAGATGTGCATTAGAACAGCAAACATGATTTTTAGACATCTGACTGATAAAACAGTGCTTAATGCTTCTCTAGTTGTGAGGGTAAATTTGTTCTGGCCATACAGCAACAGTTGGCAAGCTGAATCATAACCAGCAAGATAAACACTTGTGGCAAAGTAACCTTTGCCCCCAAATTCAAGTGGACAAAGAGAATCTAATCAGCCATTTTATTTTAGCCTTGTTTCATCTACAAAACTTCTGGGATCTGGCACAAAATTTCTCTTTCCCTGTGCAGGTTGTTTAATGTGGTTTGAGGGTTATCTTCATGGGGAGTCAGGCAGGTAAGTGGTATGTGAGGGCTCAGAACACTCAGAGTTTGTTGGTGGTGGGGTGACAGAGATGCCAGGGCCAGGCTCCGGCAGCTGCCAAACCCTGCCAGCTTGACTGGGGGGAGGAAACAGCAAACAACCTTTTCTGCTCCACAGATCACTGCTGAGCTGCCTCACAGAGGGGGACAGCCTGGAATTCCATCACCTGCTGCTTCTTCCCCCACTGGTGAAGGCATGTTGTAGGTGATTGTGCCAGCAAAGCCTGGCAGTTCACAGGCACCCCACAACTAGCAGATGCCAGAGCCACATGAACTGAAAACTTGGACAGTACTTGGAGACAAACTCTTGTTTCAGTGTGCTCTGAGGAGCATGGAAGAAGTTTCAGCCCTGGTTTGCAGGAATTAAGGATGCGGCGATACCCTGCATTTTGTGAACAGACCAGAGGTCTTGCAGCCCCTGGAGGAATTAATTACCCATCTTTATCCAAGACCAGGGGTGCTCCTGAGAACCCAGGTGGTCCATTTGGGTTAAAGCAGTGTCACAGCCACAGCAGAACAAAACACTGAAAACTGGGACCTGACATTGCTCCTCTCCTTCTGTTCCCCCACAGACCTGGAAGTGTGTTCAGGGATTTTATTTTTTTTTTTTTTAATTTTAGAATAAATTGTTGGTGAGAGGATGAGGGGGGAAAAGGAAGAAAGGTTTGGGGGAAGAAGTCTGTCAGTGTCCCAGAAGCCATCTCATGTCATTGCAGCCAACAGTCCAGCTTTAAAACATGCACCAAGCTGTCATTTTTGGAAGCACAGCCCTGACTGTTTCAGTGGCAAGAGCTGTGCATGGTCAGTGGGACCTCAATTTTTGCCTAGGCTTAAAGGCATGGCCATCATATAAATAACCACCAAACATTTTAAAGCCTTTGAAAACATTTCATTTAATTTAACATTTTAATGCTAGGAATGGGCCAGGGTTTAGGTGTGGTGGTTTCACATATTTTTGGAACCTGTTTATCCTTCTTTTATTAAGACTTTAAGAAGGCAGCTCAAAATACCTCAGTGACTCCAGTAATGCTGTAATTTCTGCTTTGTTTTCTGCATCTGATTAACTTAAATTTGTGTCTTCATCTCAAGCTGCTTCCTGGAGAGACACTCAGAGGCCAGCATCACAAGGCTTTGTTTGTTTTTGATTGCTTTCAGATCGATGGCTGAGCTGGTGAGCAAAGACCAGAAAACTTGTTTGGTACTTAGCATTGTCTTAGACTTACCCTAACAAGCTACTTCCAGCTAAATTTTGTGTTTTGTCTTCTTTTAATAAAGACAACAAGTGAGTAATTGCTAATAAATTGTATCCTTGCAATGTTTGCTGTCCTTTCACAGTCTGACATCCTTCAGCAGAGGAAAATTAGGAGTGGAAACATCACCCCAGCCAGAAAACTCTCAGCTCACATCTCATTGAAAGGACAGGGCTCTCCCAAGGGTCTCTGGCCACTTTTGTCCTGTCTACAGCAGCCTGAAGCCCTTTAGCATTGAGATACTTGGGATTTTTACCCTGTCCTGCTGCTTCTTCCAAAACAAAAGGACCCAGCACAGCTTTATTTTCCACCTCAGCATCCACAGAACTGTGTGATTGAAGGGATGGCGCTGTCACCACATCTCTGACCACCTCCTCGTAATGTTCAGGCTTTCTCCTGAAGCACCAGGAGTGACTTCATGTGCTGCACAACCCAGGGAAAGGTTTAGAGAAAGTTCTGTGCATGTGAAGAACTTGGGTCTGGAGAAGCCTCCCTCTACTAAGCAATTTTTCTGCAAATATTAGCATAAAACACGAGTATACAGACATTCCCAGCCATGGAGGCTCCTGCCCACACCAGGTCCTTTTTGTCCTGGTCCTGCACAGAGGAATTTAAGAGTTTCAGCTGTTCCTGTGCCTCACTATTTTACAGGAAGTTACCCCAGATCTTGGATGTGATCTTTCCTGCCATGCACACTACGGACTGGCTTCCATAACATGGGAAATGGCCTTCAAAGATTTTGTTTTTTAACAAAATACTGAACACGGGCTATCATCAACTCAAGAAATTTTTCCTCCTCTCTGAAGAGGGATATGCACAAAGCTGAGATGCTCAGAAGCCAAGTTTATGTACTGCCCTGCTATGAACTTGGACCTTTGATTCCCTAATTCCTTTGATCCCTTGCCTACCTGAAGTTTTGCCAGTAGAGTCTTCTTTTTTTTTTTTTTTTTCTTAAGCAATTTACATCCATTATGCTAAATTGACAAGGCGGCTTGCAGAACCCCTAACTGCAGGTTTGTGCCTCTGAGCTGGTGGGATACTGCAGGATCCAGCAGGGATTATTCTGAACAAGACCTGTCATTTACAACTGCTGAATGAAGCAGAATGCATTTCCAATTCTCTCCACAAAACATAGTGTTTTGGTCCCTGTGTGCATCACCATAATGAGAATTAGTGCAGATGGTCTAAACACATTTGTACTGCAACTTTATTTTTCAATTTCCCCTCCCTGGGACACAGACAGGCCCAAGCAGAAGGATCTTCTCTTCTGCACCTCTCCTTGGAGCAACAGTGAGTGTCCTGTGCATCTTTGTGTCTCTCCCTCACTTTGCTCCAAAAAGTGACAATTGAGTGAAAACCCTGGGAGGAGGAGCCCTCAGCACTGCACAGTGGAGAACCTTCTCCACTGGCATGAACAGGACATTTTTCAGCAGAGCATGGACTGGCTTCTGCAAGGGCTGTTGATTTTCTGTTGGTTATTTCCTGCCCTCTGTTGTTTTTCTATCCTCCCACCTGCTCGTCTCTTCCCAGTCCCTACAGCAAGAAGGCATTTAAACTTTCTCATTTGGAGCTGCTAGCTTGGAGAAGGGAACACTACCACCTTCAGAGGGCTGGTGGAAGAGCGGCTGGAAGTGCACATGGGCTGTATCCAAACCTGACTGCAAGAGCTGTGATCGAAACATTTACATTTGCTGCTTATTCTTCTGCTCCTGGGGGACTTTATCTGCTCCCCATGCCAACTGCATCACATGTCTCCTTATCTCTATGTTCAAAGGCACTACCAGATACAATCCAGGGATTTTTTAAAAATATCCTGTTGGCTTGTTGTTGTTTTGTTTTGCTTTTTTTTAATTTTCTGACCTGTAAATGCACAAATTCAGTTTGAGGAGCCCGGGTTTTCCACAGAGTATTAGAACTGCCGTGGAAAAAATGCAAGATAAAGTAGTCCAGCAACTTATGAAAAAAAGATTCCTCTTTGCAGAATTTGGTTTCCAAGGTGAAATTTTGTGTTCAGTGCAGCCACTTGTTTGCTCTTTCCTGCACAGCAGTGCCTTTGCAGCAGGAGGTGCTGGTCCATCACATTTCCTCTGAGCAGGGCACTGACTTGGTCGAGTGTTGTTTTACACGGTTTTTGTTGGAGCTGAAGCTGTAGAGAGAGGGAGAGGAGTGCAGATCATGTTACACCCCTTCAGATGCTGACAGCCCTGGGCTCTGCAGCATCCAGTGATCCAGGCCATATGCATCTGGGGTCATCCCATTTTGGTCCAGACATCACAGAAGCTTCTCTCAGGCTATCAGCCCTGCTCATCACTGTCAAACAAAGGTGATGTTCCAATGAGACCTCCTTGTAGCACTTTTATCTAAAGGCAAAGCCGTGGGGAGTTGTGATTCTGGCACAGGGTGGGATTTCCTTGCCCCCTCACAGGGGGCTGCCCCACAGTTCAGGGATGCCTGCACAGCCTGGAGGGGAGGTGCCACTAAAATCTCCTTCTGCACTGAGATTTCTGGGAAGCTTTAGCATCAGCCACTGCCTGTCACAATTACACAGGATTAATGAGGAGAAAGCATCCAAATTTGTTTTTCTCTTGCTAGCTCAGCTAAAACACAGACTCAGTGGCAAGAGGGCTGCTAAGTCTGCTCTGGAGGCAACCAGGGTCAGGGTGGGTCACCTCAACTCCTGCTTGGGGACCCCCTCTCTGGCTTGGGTGCAAAGTGCACCTTATCACCAGAGTGTGATAACCTGTGGATGGGGTTCCAAAAGCTGCAAAAAGCAAGGATGCCATGGTCAGCCCACAGCTGGCCTCAGAGCAGCAGCCCAGCTGGAAATGTGGCTGTTCCAGGAGCTATTTCAAGAACATGGACCTGCCAGCCAAGAAGGGATGAGCTTTCTTATGCAAGCACCATCCAGTGATCCAACAGCGCTTCTAGAAAAGAGCTGTCAGGCTAATGCACAGTGTGCCCTGGAGCAAACTGCCTCTGCAGCACGAATTTCTGTAGGAAAACCGCAGGAGGGCTGTTAATCAGGGAAAATCAGTGCCAGCCTGGCTCCAGTGGAATGGTCCCAGTGTTGTGTCAGAGCCCCATTCCAGGAGAGGTGGCCTGTTTTGGATGCTGCTCTGTGTAATTTGGACACACCTGATCCAGGAAGGCTCTCCAAGACCCTGGTGATAACTGCAAATGCATTAGGCAAAAAGTGTGCCAGGAGGAGCTGCTGAGCCTAAATGCCCTGGAAGTTTCACCTCTTCTTGGAAATCCTTCTCTGGAGTGTGAAACAACCCCCTGAGTCCGAGGGCAGTGGGTGTCAAAGGTCAGCAAATCTTAAATTTGCTTCTTGAGAGGTGCTTCTGGAAGATCAAGCAAACAAAATTCCTGAGCCCAATGCTCTTTGAATCAACAGCTTCTATGTGTCAGTGCAAGGAATAAATCACCATCAACCTAGAGATAATTTTAGGTGCAGAAAGATGGCTTCAGCTTCTCAGCTCCTGGACAAGAGAGCCTGATATATCTCATTACAGTCATGACTAGCTGATGACTAGATATCCAGGAGAGAGACATCTAAGAATGCATTGCCTCCCAGCTTCTGACCCCTGCTTTTCTTAGAAAAGCAAGAAACAGCTGTGCAGCAGTGACTCACCCTGGCCATTTCTCCCTTAAGGGTCAGCTGGTTGTTCTTATCACTTTGCTTCAAAGGCTGAGGAGATTTACACTTTCTGAGAATGAAAAATGTCATTACAGGCTCCTGTTGCCAGCAGAAGTCTCCACTTTTATGCAGTTCTCCTTGTTTATACCAGCCAGGCAAAACCCAAACCTCAACATTCCTGCCCCTTCTTTATCTAAACAACCAAAACACTTTATAGTCCTCCCTTGGAAATGCGCAAGCCACCCCAGAGCCAAAAGAGAAACTTTTCTCTCTTTTGATTTTTTACAGCCAGATCAAAACCAAAAGTTGTCAGTGTGTGGGCTCTGCTTAGAACATTTGCTTTTGAATGTCCACATGTGCCAGGAGGTTTGCGTCTCACCTTATGTGAGCTTGGAGGGTTTTTAAAGCCAGCTGTAAACCTTTTGGTTCCAGGTTTGACGCTGAAGGTTCTGCATCCTGGAGTTTGATTCAGCCAAGGTCCAGCTTCAGCTGTGAAAATTAGTACCTCCCAGATGGCTCCTTTTTACTCAGTGTTTGAGCATGTTTCAGAGTGCTGTTCAGCATGTTTAGCATAAGGAGAAAGCAAAACAAAAAAACCAGATCCCACTGTTTCATCAAGGTATCTGAAATCTGTACACAGGTTCTATGAACAAAAAGAAAAAAAAAGAAAAAAAGCTGAGTGTTTCACAGCAAAATATGGCAGGTAGGTGACCATGTGAGCTTGGCATGGAAGGGCTGGCAGATGGGTGTTAGACCAGCACAAGCAGCAGAGCTGGTGTGCTCTGAGGCTCAGCAATGCACAGTATGTGAGCACGGATGAAAACACAAATAAAAATCTAGCAGTGAGCAAAGAGCCCTGCTGGCCTGCTGTTCTTTGTCACAGTCCTGCTGTTATTCCTATGCTGGTGAAATCCTCACGCATATCAGTCCTCAATTAAGGAAGCCTATATCGAAATGCATCAAAGTGATGTTCACGGCTTTTAATCTTCCTAGTGGTGGCATGCCACACTTTGCTTCTGATCTGTCTTCTAAAACGTGTGTGGAAGGGGAGAAGGACCTGTTTCTTACTTGCTTTCTTAAACAACCATTTCTATTTATTTAGGATCAACTCTTGAGTTTCCCAGGCTTGGAGCAGCCATCCCCCCAGCCTGTGGGCTGCAGTGGGAGCTTAGAGAAAGTTCTGCACCAGGGTCATCCCCTCCATCTTCCCTGGCTGTAAGGACTGTGCTGCCACAAGCCCTGAGGGAGGATGCTCAGCCAGCAGGGCTGATTAATTTCCTATTCCTCTCCTAGCCCAACAGAGATTCAGCACAGGGCCTGTATCTCTTTTTTTCTTCAAACCCACCTCTCTCAGGGCATTTAGAGATCAGCTGTGGCCTGAAAAATGGATTCTTTAGAAGAGAATTCTCTAAAGAGCTCATGTAAAGCCATCAGCCCTTGCCATGGCCAGAATTGGCACAGAAGTGGTGACTAAATCTTCTCTGGACTGCAGGGATGAGCGTGTTCATGACACCCCACTATAGCAGAACAAAATAGTCCAAGCTGGTTTTCCCAAGCCCACAGGGACATGTTTGAGTTCCTGTTTGTGTGCTGACCATTGGAATACACAATTTCACACAGATTTACATGAGCTCCCTACAGAAATTGGACCCATCCAATGACTGGAAAGGGTAGGAAGTCTTCAAGAGGAAACAACCACCAAAATACTAAGTGGGGATGAGACAGGAAACCACAAAGAGACAGCAGGGCATGGTCCAACACAAATGCAACAGCCAGACAATCCTAAGCTTTCTTAGGAGAAGTCCAGGCTGTTTTTTTGGGGTGCAGGACACAGAGATGGAGAGACATTCTCGTGGACAGCACTTTGCTAGAAGGCCAGACAGAAGCCAGTCTCATTCTCCAAGTGTCCAACACAAGCTCCATGGTGCTGATGGAGTCACAGCAGCTCAGGACTGGCACAGGATATGGCAGCCAGGGCCAAACAAGCCTGAGGAAAGCCAAGCCAGGTATTCCACCTTCTGCACAATGGCCATTTAAAGGGAAGGCAGAAAATCACTTCAGGGCTCTTGCTGTTGGTTTGGCAATCCACAGCATTTTATGTTACACTTTTGGAAATATGGAGAAGAAGGGAAAAAGGATGTCACTTAAGGGTGACATCCTCACTTGACACTCAAGGATGTCACTGAAAAGTCCCAGCATTCCTGTGCTTTGAGACAAAACCACTGAATCCAGTTCTACATCCAGGCTGCCAAAACAGAGAAAAGTACTAATTAATTGCATTGCAAGGCAGTGATTGGGAATAAAAACAACCCAGCACACAAGAATAAATCAGCCCAAAAACGCATGTCATTCCCCATGTGCTTTCTTCCACTGTGACCAACACCATTGGCTTAAAAATAAAAAGGCATATGCTGCTATATTGAGACTTCTCTGGAACTCAGATTTGCTCATTTAGAGTCTTTTGGTATCTGCACTGGAGCACAACGCAGGAAGAATCCATTTTAAAGAGAAGCTTGTGCTGCAGTGTCTAACACCTAGCAAAGCAAGACAGGAGGAGCTAACAGGAGCTGAAAGCTGGGAGTGGACACTTTCAAGCCGGGACTGAGGGCTGCCTTTTAAAGGGATGGGCAGTGACCCTGTCACCAACAGCAGAGGGAAGCAGAGTCACCATCCCTGGGCACGGCGTCAGGAAGGAACCAGAGCACATTTTAAAAGTGGGTTATTGATCCCAGCACAGCAGCAGCTGCAAAACAGCTGTGAAGGCAGTGAAGACCAGGGCCAGAATATCTGTTGGTCCTCCCTTCTAAATTCTGTGGAAAGGTGATCTGCATTCAAAGCACATCCTCTCTCTTGCTTTATTTTTTAAGTTTACCTTCCAGCCTGACCTCCACTCTGTGTAATGTGTTTTTTGTTATTGCTGTACTTTAGGAGAAAGAGACTGGCATGGCTTCAGAGTGTCACACACCCCTGGCTGGAGCTGGACATTGTCCTTTCAAGGAAGGCTCAGGAGGAGCTCTGCCCCCAGGATTGCTGAGTTCCATTCTCATCAGCATTCTCATCACAGACGTCTTTTTGAGTTTTATTTCCCTTCTGTGCCAAGCATGAGGAGTGCTGAAATGTTCAGAGGGTCTCTGTGGCAGCCCGAGGTGATTCCCATGCCTGCCCTTGAGTTTCAGAGGCTCCATGGGGCAGCTCAGGCTGGCACACAGGGGAAAGCTGGAAGGTCCCAACATGCTGATGGTGCTGCCTCCTCACTCGTGAAGTAGGCAGTGAGAATTGCTCTCTAACTTTGTGTCCCATCACTGCCTTTGATGGCACAGCTGAGCAAAGCACCACAGAGTGGAAAAGGACTCCCAGATCATCCAGCCCACAGCCTGTGACTGTCACCACCTTGACATCAGCCCAGAGCACAGGATGCCACAGCCAGACAGTCCTTGGACACCTCCAGGAGTGGAGACACCACCTTTTCCATGGGGAAATATTCCTGCTGTTGTCCAGCCCGAGCCTCCCCTGGCCCAGCCTGAATCTGTTCCCTCTCCTCCTGTCCCTGTTCCCTGGGAGCAGATCCCAAATCCCACCTGGCTGTCCCCTCCTGTCAGGAAGTTGTGCAGAGCCACAAGGGCCCCCCTGAGCCTCCTTTTCTCCAGGTTCTTTACACTCCCCACACCCTCCACAATCAGATGTCCCCCTGAGCATGCATTCATTAAGTGATCCGAGTATATGAAGCTTATTTTTTTTTGTTGGCATTGAAAAAACAGAATAATTTCACCATTCTTTCTCTAGAAGGACTTTTTCCTGCCACGTGCATGAAGGAAAGGGATTCAGGTCCCTCACAGCAGTGGCACAGATGCCACCAGCACCCAGCTCCTGGATTATGCTCCCAGCTGTTACAACCTGCAACCACACAGCTGGCTGCTGTGGCATTTCATTTCCATTTATTCCTATCTCACACAGGCTATCAGTCCTTGGGATGAGGAGACCACTTGCCGTGTTTGGGATTTTGTCAAGGACACCAAGGAAGGCAACCTTTCTGTTACCATTTATCACACATTCCACAACCAGGAAAAAAACATCAGTTACAGGGTGCTCAAGCTGGCATGGGTGTGGAAGGACAGGATTTGTGAGAGCAGGTAGAAATATAAGGCTGAGAAATGCTCTTTTATGGCAAAATATGTAGAACAATGCTACTTTTACTGTGTTTATTACAGCAAGACCCTCACTGGGGATTGCCAGACACTTTACCAGCAAAAAGCCACATAAGTGCCAGAACCCAGATCTCTTCTTCAGTTTCTTTGGGATATTCCAAGGAGGAGAAAACAAACAAATAAAAAGTTCAATTTGTATTTTTACAGCTTTGGCCAAATTCTTCCTTTCTGTAACAAAGATATGGGGTCAAATGCGTTCTGCTTAAAAGATATCCTCTAACCACACATGTGCTCAGTGAAACTTGAGAACAGGAATTCATGGAAGGCAGCAGGACCTGGGAGAAGTTTGACCCATGCCATACAGTCTCTCATGCTCCTCTCAGAGCAGATTATGCTCCAGTGTGACAGCATGAGTGTCCACATCTGTTGTTGCAATAAAAACTGATTTTGACAACAAATTTTTAAAAGGGGCCATGATACAACCAAAATTTAAACTTGCATAAAACATAAATACTCCTATATGAGTCCCACAGCAGCCCCTCAAAAAGAAAAAAAAGAAAGAAAAAAAAACCAAACACAACCCCCCCAAAAATACCAACCAACCAACAACAACAACAAAAATAAAACCCCACACTACAACAAACAAAAAAATCAAAAAACAATTAAATCTAAAAAAAAAATATAATTCCTTCTACTAACCTGTAAAACATCCCAGTATTTATGATTCAAAAAAAAAACAAACCCTAGAAAATAAAAGCTTTTACAAAATCTAAAAACTATCAACACAATAATGACCCCAATGAATGCACAATAACCCAAATTTCCTAATCCATCAATGATCCCTAAAAATTGAAAATTGTTATTTATCAACTTAAAAGATTGGGTTTTTACAATTGCAGTGCACCCTAATGATACACCTAATTTTACTTTTTTATGAATGTCCACATCTGATCTTATAGGAGAAGATGTAAAGGTGCCACAGACATGCCTTTGCCCTTCTGGGCTGCTGTTTTATTTAGAATCTCTTCACCACTGAGGGTGTCAAAACCTTGGTGCACAGATCAGAGCAGGGGTGTGGGCTGAGCTGATCTGAATGATTCCTTCTCTGCCTCCTGCTCCCTTTTGCTGTGATGATGCCTTAGGATTTCAGCTTTTATATTTTTCATATATTTGTAATCCTGCAATTCTTTAGTATATAACTCTAAACTCCATATAGAATGTTGGATACTACTTTCCCATTCTGGTCAGACACAATTCCTCTCCAGGCTGGGAATCAAGGACACCTCACTGCCTGGGGGACCCAGAGATGGAAACAAAAGTGAAATGGGGGGAGCAAACATGAGGTAAATTACTTCATTACTTGAAGCTGTAATTGGAAGATTAACCCCCAATGTGGAAACGGACCAAACTTATAAAAGTGTGAAAACCCATTATAATTTTGGATATAGCCCTTTGGGAAGGCCCTTCAATAAATATAACATTTTATATTTACATTTATATTTATATTTACATTTATATTTATATTTATATTTATATTCCCTTAATTTTGTCTGCCCTCTACTTTTAGGTAGCCCCAATGAGCTACCTAAACCAGGCAGCAAAATAAGGCATCAGTGACACCACCCCCTTCTTCACACTCCTTCACCCCTGGGGTTCAGCAAACAGCACCTGATTCACAGCAGGAGTGTGGATTCACTCTCCAGTGGTTAAGGGACTGTTTCACCTGCCCTTCCACTTTGCTGTGTGAAAAGCCAGCTGCCATGCAGAGTTCACACTGTTTGCTGCTGGGTCACCCGTGGGTAGCAAATGGATTCAGGAGTTACCCAGGGGTGAGCCCTCAAGGACAGAGACAGTCAGAGAGGGACTGCCTGCTCCCTGATTTCCTTTGGAAACCAGCTCCAAAGCAACTTTGCATCTAAATCAATGCTTTGGTTTTCCAAACTGCTGAGGTCCTGGCCCAAGGTACTGCCAGGTGCTGACCCCTGTGAGCAGTCACACAGAAGATACTGGAAGTCCTTTGGGTATCACCACCTGACTTTGGCCCTAATTATGTATTTTACATCACCTGCTCCTTGATGAAGGGTCATTATGAGTTAAAGGAAGCCTGCAAAAAGTGTTTATTTACATTATGCAGACTTCTTTCTCTGTAGTTTGGCTAGTTGATGTGTGTTATGTGCAGGTATCTCACAGGGCTGCAAAAGAGGTTCACTAAGCATTAGCTATGAATCACATTTCAGTTTGTTTGTTTTTTTTTTTCTCTACAGTGGATCTGGAAAGAGAAAATTACAGTTGGAGGAAACTGGAAAACAAAGCAGCACAAAAAGCAGGACAAGGTACACAGCAGAGTCTGTTTTCTAGGTGAATTTCAGATGTGGCAACACTGAGAGAATTAAGCAGGGTTTAGCATCCCCTGTGACCCACACACACAGAGGCAGCCAGACACGCTGGGTAATGTCCCCAAGAGCCTGCCACTGGTAATCCTACACATTCCAGAGGCACAATTCGGGACTGCCAAGACCCTTCTGTTGCAGGGGCAGTGCTGGCATGAGTGACTGCCAACCTAGGAGGGTGGATGAGCACTGGGATGTCCTGCCCTAGTCATCTGTAGTGGATCCAGAAGGAGAGTGCCTGGTGTGGGGATGATTGTGCTTGAAAGGAGTTACAAACGTGGTCTAATTCTGTAAGAATCTGCAAAACTCCATCCTGGAATGCTTCAGAGCAGTGCCTCCTTCAGGGAGCAAAGCAGCAGTGGTGCCTGGGACACGCTGGCAGGGTCTAAACTGATAAAATAAAAACCAGTCAGCACGCCTGATGAAACAAACATTTTATTTCAATAAGGCTGCCACTCTGTCTCTTGATAAACTCGAATTTTCCGAGGTGTTTTTACCCCACAGCCTGTTGTAAGACCTCGCATTATGTAATTTTCGGAGCGGGGAAGGGAAGATGTGGTGTGAATAAACACTCTCCCCTGGAGGTGGCAGGTCTTCCAGGTTCTGCTGCTGCTGCTGAGATCATGAGAAACGTGTGGGTCTGCTTTACCTCCGCCCGCAGACGGGATCCTTGCTGCAATGCTGCTTTGTTTGACTGCCCGCTATGTAGACAAGGACATCAGAGCTCCACAGGCAAACTCAGGGCATGACTCACAGGCTGTAGGGGCAGGAAAACCTGGGGAGGATGGGTCATCTTCAGGGGGTGAGCTGAAAAAACGGGTCACAAGATGACAAAAGCTCATCTTTGTAAACTGGAAAATGGGCAGAATCCCTGGGCAGAGAGTGGGATGCTGCCTGGTGCCTTCTTACAGCTAATCCACACTACAAGGAGCTCAGGAGACAAAGGAAGGTGAGCAACGAGGGCTTGGGAATTACAGGAAAGCTTGTGGGGACAGGGTGCAGAGGGAGAACAGGAGCCTCTGTGGCTGAGACAGCTCAGCCCAGACACCAGCACATGAAAGAGGCACCAGATGCCATAAAACAGCTCATGCCTGCCAGCAGGGACAGCTGCTGGAGTGGCTAGCAGCCAAAACTGGGCAATTTGTATGATTTGCATGTTGTCATCTAAAGATACTGGCCTGTTTTGTTCCAGAATTCTGAACAAACAACATAAATTTCTTTTCTTTCCTTGATGCTTTCCAATTCTTTAACAAGCATTTAGTGCTCGAGCTCAGATAGGCACAGACAAAATTAACACCAAGCCAGGACTTGGTGCTGAGAAGAAATTTGCCATCATTATACTTTGAGAAGTCAGAAAACTCCACAGACTACCTACACATATGAAAAGGAAGAAATTACCTCCTTACAGCAGGTCAGGTTGGCACGAACATAGTAAATGGGATGTTTGACTTCTGCATTAAATTACATGGATTGCCAGCAAGGATCCCATGTCTAAATCTCAGAAATCAAGTACCTGGGTCTTCATACGTGGTGTGTGCCATAATTTATCTCCTTGAATAGGGCAATACTTTTACTAAGCCCTTAAATTCTTGCCAGCAGAGCAGAAAATCTGTTATTGTAATGCTGATCAGTTTCTCTGATTTCCAGTTCTGTATGATGCAGGTCTGGTGTGTGGGCCTGGGAATTCTGAACAGCCCAGAAGCCCTAATCCTACATTTCCAAAAGTGTTACGTGATTTTCAGGAAGCTACATACATGTAAGCCTCTGATTTTCCAGAAGTATTTGTCTGGTGCTTCCTGGTGAAGTCCATCCAAGCAATTTTCTAAATTTCTGCTCCATAGTGAAAGTATGGCCCACCAAATTCTTACTTACAGACCTCACCCTGTCATGCAAAATGCTTTCTTCTTTCCCTTCATGTGTTCTATACTGTAACCCCAGCTACAAATTGAAAATTAATGCATTTAAGACATCTCTTTCCTGGGAAAAAAAA
>VXBI01001083.1:33424-72574 GCA_013397375.1 Toxostoma redivivum
CACACAAAACTTCAGTGGGAAGCAGTGGAAGCAACTCCCCTCTCACAACAGCCTTGCTGGAATCTGGTGCTTTTGACATCCAGGGCTAATTGGGCTGAATCAGCCAAGCTGTAATGTGCCTTGGCTGGGTCACACGAACCTACCCTCAGAGAGCCCTGTTGGTTTTCTGAATACAAAACACAGCAGTGACTGAAGCTGTACAAACAGCCCTGGCTCAGACAGGTTTGGTCAGCTGCCAGCCCAGGGCACAATTCCACTGTCCACAATTCCACTGTTCCCTCTTCCCTAAACGCCCCCAGCCCAGCCCCAAAAGCTGGGCTGGAGCATCAGTGAGAAAAGCCAGCAGAGAGAGGGAGGTCCCTACCCAACCCTGCACCTGTTTGGGAACGACATTCCTTCCCCTAATTAATTTTTTTCTCATTAACGGTTTTTAATTAATTTTTAATTAATTGTTGCACTCAATCATAAGCAGTGTGTTTTATCNTCCCTAATACAGCAGTTTGTGGAGTCAAGCTTGGTCATTGCCATACTGCAGAGATTATTTTAATGATCTTTTCCGACCTGTCAGCCAAGGTGCTAAGGATATAATTTCATGAGCCTTTCAAGTAATCTTTCAGCAACACTTTAATACAAAGGGACTCATTAAATGACCAGTCCATACATGCCCACCCCAGGAATACCAGTCCTGCTCTGTAATATGAGTAACTCAGTCACTCTAGCAAGTGCCATGAATATGCACCAGAGTAACTGGGGAAAAAAATTTGGTCAAAGGGACACATTTTCTATTAAAATAATTATGTTTATTATAAAGATGCACAGTCAGAATCTTCAAATTTTTGTCCTGCTGCTTCTTGCACTCTCACCAACGTGCTTCAGTCTGCCCTTCATGTGGTTGTGACATCCTAGGGAAGCATTTATGTGTTTACACATGGTTACTCTAGACTTTCAACATTCAAAGACTTCAAAGGTCCCAGGTGAACTGCTGGGTTCTGACAACTCGGGCCAGGTCTTAATGAAGGACTCTGTTTTTTGGAGGCACAAATAATTGCTGGCACAACTAATTGTAGTGTGCATATCTGAGCACCTCAGAGCAGCCAGAAAAGCAGACAATTCTCTGGGTTGAAATTGAGCTGTGTTGTGTCAACAAGGCAGTAGTTTGCAGATGTGTCGTGGTCTGGTTTGTTCTGGGTTTTTTTTGCCTCTGTCACATCCCTGTATCAAAGGAACAAGTCCCTGGGCTGATCTTTGCCTCTGAAACCTTAAGTCAGCCACCCCAGGATGTTTTGGACCTTGGAAATATTACTCTGTTTAGATCTCCTTAGCTCATGGACCCTTAAATAATGAAAAATGGTAAGGAAGGAAAGGCAGGGAAGCCTTTGAAGGCTGAAATCAGCCCACACCTACTGTCAGGTGTTTCAGGAGAGAGGCTTTTCCAGGTAGGATCCTCCTCTGGTGGCATTCTGCCTGTAGAGCCACTGTGTGGTGAAGCCCCAGGCTGGGAGGTGTGCAGGTTTTAGAAGACAGAACTTTCAGAGGCAGGTGTGGGAGCAGATGCTTTTCCAGCCCCCTCTGCAGCAGATCCGTGACCTTTCCTGACCTATTTAATGCTGGGTCTTCTCAGGACACTTACGGGGCTTAAAGGAACAGGAACAAAGTGGTGGTTTCTTATGCTTCTAATGCCCTTGAAAAACTGCAGCAGACTCTCATCCACATCTTGAAAATCTGTCATCTTTGCCACTTAGCCTCGGTTAAAGATGGGGACATGCAGAACACTCTAGACACTATTATTCCCCAAAGGAGAATAAGAGTGCCAGAACAAGACAGAGCAATCTACTGCTGACTGAAGTGCACAGAGAGGATGGGGACAAAGGCCAGCACAAGAAGAACAAAAAGGGACCTCAACCAACCAGTTTCTGAGAAGGAAAGATGAAAGACTGGCTCCAGCTGCCATTGAAGTGAGAGCAAAGATCCTCATTAACCTAAATGGGAGTCAGATGAAGGACTTGTTTGCTGTGTACCTCTGTGAGGCAGGAGGCATGGATGCAAACCTGCAGGGAGGTCTGGGAAGTGTCAGAGCCAGACAGAAAGAGTGGTCCACTGCAGATGGAAGGGGCAAGAACAGGATTTCTAATATGGTTTAGAAAGAAAAAAAGCTGCCTTCTTGCCCCCNACTGTCCACAATTCCACTGTTCCCTCTTCCCTAAACGCCCCCAGCCCAGCCCCAAAAGCTGGGCTGGAGCATCAGTGAGAAAAGCCAGCAGAGAGAGGGAGGTCCCTACCCAACCCTGCACCTGTTTGGGAACGACATTCCTTCCCCTAATTAATTTTTTTCTCATTAACGGTTTTTAATTAATTTTTAATTAATTGTTGCACTCAATCATAAGCAGTGTGTTTTATCCACGAGCAGCTAAGCAGTGTAATTTTCCACCTTAGCTTTTTTTTGCCAATTGTTATTTTTAGAGTGGGTCCATGAGATCACTGAAACTTTTTTAAGTTTTGCTAAACTAACCCTGATTTTGCTGTGTACCTCTGTGAGGCAGGAGGCATGGATGCAAACCTGCAGGGAGGTCTGGGAAGTGTCAGAGCCAGACAGAAAGAGTGGTCCACTGCAGATGGAAGGGGCAAGAACAGGATTTCTAATATGGTTTAGAAAGAAAAAAAGCTGCCTTCTTGCCCCCNGAGAGAGGGAGGTCCCTACCCAACCCTGCACCTGTTTGGGAACGACATTCCTTCCCCTAATTAATTTTTTTCTCATTAACGGTTTTTAATTAATTTTTAATTAATTGTTGCACTCAATCATAAGCAGTGTGTTTTATCCACGAGCAGCTAAGCAGTGTAATTTTCCACCTTAGCTTTTTTTTGCCAATTGTTATTTTTAGAGTGGGTCCATGAGATCACTGAAACTTTTTTAAGTTTTGCTAAACTAACCCTGATAAGCTTCAGTGAAAAAAGTCTGGGGGAGCTAAACCCTGGACACCTGGAATCCAGAATTTATAGCCCTCCAAGGACATGCTGGAGTGACCAGAAGATAAAGAAAAGACAATCAAAGGCAATTCAACATATGCTGAAAACTCCCTGCCTGTGAAAGAAAGATAGTGAAAAGACACAGAAAGATGTGGATAAAGTTAGCATGAGGTGCAAGAAAACAATAACCAACAGAAGAGAGAACACAGATTAATGAAGAGAATATGTAATTTAGAGAAAATGAATGGTAATTTGTTTGCCTAAAGTGCATGAATAAGTGGGAGGTTTTGAAAGCCATGTGCATCTAGGTGGAGCTGTTCCCTCATGCTCCCCAGCCTGGGACACATGAATGCTAGCTCCCAAAAAAGTAGCGTTAGGGAGTTTCACTAACCCCCACGTTTTCGGTGACACACCTAGGAGGATATGAGCAACGTGCCTGTCTCATCTGTGACTTGATGCCTGACCAGGCTGCCTGTCACCTGGCCAGAAGTTAATTTCAGTCTTTCACAAACACTCAAGGGAGGAAAAGAAAAAAAGGCAAAGAAGCCTACTTAGTGGAGCAAAGGAGGGAGAGGAATGGGAAGGTGGGGGAAAAAAAAGTTGTTTACTAGCAGGTAATTACATTACCCTAGGAATTTCCAGATGCCCTTGCTCTGGGAAGCACCCCAAGTTGCACCAGCATAAAACAACTCAGGAAAACAGAGAATTAAAACACATAAATTCTGCATTCCACATTGCTTATGTAAGGACCTTAGACTCCTTTGAACTCTAAGGTCCTACTTATAAGAACATTTGAGCATTTGCAGGAGCAGGGGACTACTTTGTGCTATTTTTATCTTTATTTCATCTGTAAAGCCAATAATTACAAACAAAAAGCCTCAGATTTTAAAAGACCACCTGACCATCACAGTGCTAGAAACCCATTTCCAAATTAGCAACAAAGTAAAAGCTTCTTCAAATTTATTTTTTTTAATGTAGGCCTTTAATGCCCCACATACCTACCTAAGCATATTGCTTTTTTAATGTTGCTTTTTCATACTGCCTCCATGTCGATGATGTAAATCATTAAACTATCTCCCAGGGACAAATTCCCAGCTGGGTTAATGGGATATGAACCCATGACCAGTAAAACTCTGGCAATTTACATCAGTAGATGCTCTGGCCCTTGCAATATCCTTTGTTTTTCTACTACAAAAGGAAAATTAGTAGCTCCTTTTGTCAGCCCTCAGCAGTCTGAGCAGTAACTGAATCTTATGTACTCTGAGCCTTCCTTACAGGGCTCTGTCTTTGGAAAGGGCTGTCCAAGAGAAGTGGAATTTCCAAGGCTCACTGTCTTTTGTTTCAGTTCCTCTTGAACCTGCCCTCCTCCATCTTAAAGACATTCCTCCTTCTCCTGGCTCTCCATGTCCTTGAGGAAAGTCCCTTTCCAGCCCTTCCTTTAAGCCTCCTTTAGGGACACCTGGAATTTTTTTTTTAATTACAAATTTTAAAAATCTGAAATGTAGTTATTCAGCACAAATTATTCCCTGCTTTGGCATGAAGGTCACTGTGTCTTGAAAACTTTAAAAATAATAAAGGGCTCTTAGGAAAGGCCTGCTTGGAAAGGCACTTGGGAGAGCTATAGCAGCTGAGATATCCATCAGCAAATAAAAGAACAGTTGAGTAAGGACTATTAATCTGAATTTTGGATGGGCTCAGGCATTCAGTGTGGAGGAAGGTGTCCAAAATAACACACAGGGAACAGATGCCACTGAGGATTTAGAGCTCAGTTCCAAGGGTTTGAGTTTATCCATCAGGTTTTTGAAGAGAGCCTCGTTTCCTCAGAAGTTGTACCAATGGCATTGATAGATTGAGGAATGTGGTGGTCACACAGATCTCTTCAGCCACCTCCACTCCCTCCCCAAACCTGTTCAACAGATTCAACTGGGACAGAGATTTAGCACCCCTAGGGGGTTAACCAGCCAAAGACAGAATTGTCATGCTGAAGAGAAGAAGACTGTCCTGCAAACTCCTCCATATGCAATTAGAAATTTAAAAAAATCACATGGGGAAAAAAGAGTTTTATAAGCATCTCAACATAGGGAAAAGTTCTGAGGGCTCAGTGTGCACCAAGAGCCACAAAACCACATGTAAACCAGGTTTGATTATTTCTGTCACTCAAGGGACTTCCTGGCAGGTGTTGTCAGTCACAACTCCCATACAGCCAATTCCTACCTACATTTTTTTTATAATTTGTCTTGCCATAAGTGACTAAAGCCACCAGTGCTGAACCAATGACAAATGACCCACCTGCCAAAAAATTCAGTTTCAGCATCTTACTATAAAAAAATGTTTTCCAGAGACCTGAAAAGTTCCTGAAGAAACCAAACCCTCACCAAGATCCACATGAAGACTCTGCTGTCATTTGGGCAATGAAAGCCCTCTGGCTTTGTATAAAACATAATGTTCAAACCTACATTCAAGCTGAGGTGTCTCACAAAAAGCCCCACTGGCCACTGTCACCCAGGTAATGGTTCCTCTTTTGTGTGGAAGAACAGACTGTTCATCGTGTGAACAAAATTCCAATTATGATCACAGGAGACTTGCAGGGGCCAGAGGAGGCCCAGCCTAAAAAATGTCCTTTTACACTGTCTTGGACTGGCTGATGTGAATCATACCCCCATTTTTAGGTAGGCACCACTTTCTTTTTCATGAGGCTAGGCCACAATGAAACAGAGAGGTGATCTGGGGGACACCTGGGTTATTTTGAGCAGGGAGTTTGAAAAAAACATCCTTTCTGCCTCATTACATCACTTACAACTGCAAGTCACCATGGAGACTCCATTTATTATCAGAGTGACTGCTTCAAAGGTGATCTTCATCACTGGGTCCAGGATGGAAGGAAAGAAAGCAGATCCAAGGTTTTTAATTTGCTAATACAACCAGAGAGCTGTGCAGAAAACAGGCACCATGGAAACAAGCCACTACATTATAGTGTACAAAAGCCTAAAAAGAAGGAAGTTAATTTTCAGCCTCTCAGGTTATTTCCAGGCATCAAAAGGATTGTTTTCAGCCTGCTCAGGCTCAGATTTGGGCAGAGTGGACAAGCAGGCACTCGAAATGCAGGCCTCCACTCAGGAGCAAAGTGCCCTCTTTTCTCTGTGGCCAGGATATTCCTTTCCACATCCACTGCAGTAAGCATTGCTCACTGGTTTGTCAAGACCCTTTTAGCTCTCAGAAATGAGCTCAGGGCTGTGCAGGCTTGAGACAGCCTAGCCTGTGCCATTGGAAAGGAGACAGGATTGGGAAGCACGTGCTCCTTTCTACGCCTCAGTTTCCTCTCAGCTGAAAAGGTGCCTTGGTAACTCCAGGGCTCATGGTGAGGGGGTGCTTTGAAGTGAAACAGAGGTATGGATGCCTCATTTGTTGCTGTGGCCTTCCCTGTCACTCCAGAACAGGAATTCCTCCTCCCACCCCCATCCTGCTCTTAATTCTTCAGGCATTACCAGGTGACAAATCCTCAGAGAAGCTTCCACGTTGTCATTTATCAGTGAACAAAGTGCTTCAGTGGCATGGAGACCAAAGCAGCTCTGCCTTGAAGGATCAGGGGAATATTTTAGCAAGCATGTCCCAAGAAGCTAAATGCATTATTTTAATGGATGAAAGGCAGCTTTGACCTTCTGGCTCCTAAAGGTCTTGACCAACACGACTGCTTTATGCCTTGTGGTGTGACAGACTGGTTCAGGATAACAAGAGCCTCATTTTTCATTTCAGACATCTGGAATGTGCAAGTTCTAAAGCACAAAACCTGAGAAGATGCAACAGAAATAGTCACTGCACATATGCTAGTGGTGAAAGTCCAATTTTGTTGCTAAATTTTCAGTACCAGCTGTTAAAAGTAGTAGGAGAGATTTCCACCTCTTGCTAACTTCCACCCAAAGATAAAACTTCATAACAAAGAGAATCAGTTCTGTTTAGAAATGCCAGGGTGCTACTTCCCCCTTAATCACCAATGTTAATACCCTAACTTAGGCACCTGTCCTGGGGTGACGTTATGGTGCTTGTATCCCCAGTCGTGTGTTCTGTTCATGCCTGGTATTATGTTCTGTGCTTTCAGGACTGACTCTGAAAGTGAAGGTTTGTTTTGTCTGGTTATCAGCCGGCTCACCTCCCCCATGGTCTGTGTTTAGGGGAGGCTAGGCTCGCTCGCTCGCTCGCTTGCTTGCTGCTTGCTCGCTTGCTTGCTTGCTTTTGCNCCCCAAGAAATTTATCCCAACAAAGTAAACTGACCCATGCTACTGATCCACCACAGCAGTCCCAGGGTGAAAGGAGATAGCAGGTAGCAGGAAACCAAGGCAAACCTGGGACTCCAGGTCACTGAAATCTGTATGGTATTTATGATTTATTCTACTCACTTCTTCCCAACCCTAGAAGACTTAACAGGATCCCTGAGCTGTATGGTTGACATGAAAAAAATAAGGGCTTCCCAGTCACATTTTCTATTCAGTTTATACTTTTAGAAACCCATGCTCTTATTCATCTGGATAATGTAAAAAAAGGCATGCAATTAAGCGCTTTTTTGGGAGGAATTTTGCCTCTTGAAAATTTTTCACGAACACTAGTGATGCTTTTCAGCTGGAAGGGCTGAGGGGGGAAGTAAGCCCACTGTGGAAGCAGTGTTTTTGAAATAAACAAATGGGCAGCTGCTTCCATAACAATAAAGGATGTAGGAAAATTTCACAGTAAATAATCCAGGGCATTTATTTTATATGCTGGCTCAGAAAATCCTTCTTTCCAATTTATCATTGGAAAAGTCAGATAACTCTTCCTGATTCTGCAAATTCTTTTCTTTGCCTATCAGAGCCTAAGAGAGAAATAATTTTAGGCTTAATTCAATTTGTCATGACACCACTGATGGATTTTTAAAGAGCTAACAATGTCAGACAAGCTTGCTTTGTTAATTTCTGTAGGTCTGCTTAAAATATGAAGACAAAGTGACAGAATTCAGTATTCTAATGGTGTTTAGGCAGCTTTTACACTTCAAAAAAAGAAAAAAAAACAAAAGGAAGGACAGGATATGGAAATTGAGGCTAAGCTTTCACAGAAGATAAATCCCCACTGGAATGGTAAGGCTGCATGACAAAAATAATTAATTTTGAGGATCTGGATCAGCCAGGGACGTCTGGAGATCTTCAGTCATCCTGGGTGAGCCACAGGATTATATCAGAACCTTCAGGTCTTCAACCAGTCTGAACTTGGAAACCTCCAAAGATGGAGACAGTACAACCTGCTCCAATATGTGACTCAAATCTTATTTCACTCTATTAATAATGATGTCTTCCATTACTCAGAAAAGCTTAGACATCGCTGAAACCTGAAAAAATTCTGTGTGAGCAGTGCATCCCCCTGCCAAACTGACCATGAAGTCAAGGCTGCCCATATGAAAAAAACCTAATCAGATTTCACCACTTTGTGGTCAAAGCCACACAACCTTTCCACTCCATCTAAAGCAGCAGCTAATAACTCTATTATTATTGAAGGATATTGTCCTTCAAGCAGAATAGGGACAAGATGACTTGCTGACAGCAGAGGACACAATGCTCCAGATTCTGAGGACCTGTTTCCACAGTTCAATGTGCCACAGCTTGGTGATTCATACTCTGTGATCTGCACAGGACCTGCAGGCAGGACCACAAGATGAGACAAACTGAATTGGGACATCTCAAAAAAAAAATATCAGCAAAAAGTGAGGAAAAACGAAATTATTAACAATGGTACTGAGGGAGAGCTCAAGTTTTAACTAACTTGTAAATGGAATTTATTGAAGGAGCACAAGAGTTTTAGCTGCCCTTGGTTTGGCCCCAAGTGGCTCAAAAACTGCCTTTTTAACCAAAGTCTGATTCTGCTCTCTTCCTTTGCAGTGGTCCAGACTCCAAGCCTACAGATTCCACATGCTCTGAGCTGTCACAGGAGTCACCAGCTGTGACAGGGGACCTGTGCATAAACAGCAAAACCAGGATATTCAGAACAGGTCAGATAAATGTTTATGCACAAGACCAGAAGCATTAACTTGCTACATGCAAGCTTTCAGATTTGTTGGCATGGGCACAAGGGATACAGCCAAGACTTTCAGACTTTTCAGTATCACAGAAACTCTGCCTGGGCACTTAGCACTGGGAACCAATGAGAAAAAAAAATCATTAACCCTCATAATTTTTCCTCTTCCTGGCCCTATGCACATATGTGGTGAAAAATAGAAACCACATCCAATAATATCTAGATACCTAGTGCCTCTGCTCACTGAAAGGAAATTGAAATTTGAAAAAGCAATGTATTCTCCTTGCCTACAATTCTACTTTCCAAAACAGTAAAATCAGTTACTATCTGAAATATTAAAAACAAACAATCCCCACCCCCCAAAAAAAACCAAAACCCCAATAAACCACAACCAAAAAACCCAAACACCAAGCATGGAAAGTTGCCTTCCAGTTCATTTAAACCTACAAACTTAGAAAGAACAGCTCAAAAAATCCTAGAATTGAGGATATAAATAAGGTTATGTTTAATTCTACAAAATACCAGAATGGAAAATCCTTCCAAAACCTTCATCCTACCACCTTCACAATCATGACTTTTTCCAAGTGAAATTACTAATCCTTAACACTGCTTAAACAGCTCATATCTGATAAGCAGACTAGTGATCAAGCATAGGACCAAACTCACGTGACTGCCTTTCTCACCTCTACACCCAGCTCAGATTTACATACTCAGATTTGGGATTGCAGCCTGCATCGAGATTCTGGCACACTCCAAGTCTGCATGGCAGAAGTGACACAGCTTTGAGTTGAAATTACTTAAACCCAACCCTAATATTGCCAGCTACATATATTTTTGTGTAAAATATAAACCCCTCAGGGTTTCTTCAAGTATCTCCCTTCCCAAACACCTCACTGACTCTCAAACCTGGGATTTCATCACTACAGCCACCACAGAACTCCCCAGGCTGGCAAGGATTTCCCCTTCTCTTTCCCCCAGGGCAGAATGAATTACTTTCTCCCCTTTTCTCCCTGTTTCCCCCAGTTACTTTGCCATCCAGCCATGCAAGATGCCTGATCAGCTCTATGTGAACTCTGCCTACACTTCTCTAAATTCTAATTTAACTTGACAACTGAGCTGCTCATTCTCCATCTCCCCAGTGCAGCTCAATTCCTGATTGCAAAATCTGAGTGTTAAACAGGACAACCAACACTGTGGCTGGGGTCAGAGGTGAAGGGAGAGCAGGATTAAAACCAAGCAACCTGTATTTCCACCTGAATAAGGCCAGCATATGATGATGAACTTACTTCTGTTCCCAGCAAAGAAAAAATTGCAGCCTTTTCCAAAGCATAGAGGTGTCCACAAACACACAGGACTGTGTATTAGCAGAATCCAGGAAAAGGGAAGTATACAGGAAACTTAAATTTGTCCCAGTGTTCTAAATGGCTTGTCTTCTCACTTCCACAGCTCAACTCTAGTCAGTAACTTATCCCCACACAGCCACTTGCTCACTCCCCTGAGCAGTGGAATGGGGGTCAGAATCAGAAGGGTAAAAAAGCTGCAGAATTCCTGGGTTGGGATAAAGACAGCCTCATAGGGACAGCAAAATACACAAACACACAAACACTGCAAATCAAATAATCCATCCGTTTACCACCTCCCACAGGCAGGCACATATACATCCTCAGGAAAGCTGGGCAACATCACCTGGGAAGACAAATCCCTTGAATGTGCATGTCCCTTGCCCTTCCTTCATAGCCCCACCTCTTCCTAAGCTATGAATGACAGTCTGAAATACCCCTTGGGTCAGCTGGGATCAGCTATCCTGGCTGTGTCCCCTCCCAAATTCTTCAGCACTCTCAGCCCCTCGCTGCCAAGGTAGTGAGGAGCAGAGAAAGGCCTCGTTGTGCAAACACTGTTCAGCAATCACTAAAACATCCCTGTGTTATCAACACTCTTCACAGCACACATCCAAACTACATCCTCCTGCTGTAATTTTCTTACAGTGAGCAAATTATCTCCATCCCAGATAAAACAAGCACAGTCACCATGGAGCAAAATTCCCAGGGAGAAGAAAGGGACAAAAATCCAGTCCCTTGTATATTAAAACTAATTGTTCCATGCAAGCTATGATGATGATGATGTGACAGCCACACAGAGTACGGCTTTTTTCAGCTGGAACGAGTAATTTGATGACAGGCTTGCAGCTTGCACATTTTGCATCAGAATGCTTAAATAATGTGACTCTTCCCAAAAACTGGCTTACCCATTCATCAGGGATACTCCCTGTTCTCACCTGCACTCTTAGCTTCCAGCTACTCCCCCCTTTAAGCAGGGCAGGACTCATAAGTGACAAAGGTCATACTTTGATAAATCTGGAAAGCAACAGGTCGTTTCCAAACGACGCTGAAGCAAAGGGAATTCTGAGCTGGGATCACAAAGCTCCCTCTTGCCAGGAGCAGGGGATGGATTTACAAGCCTACAAGCCTACTTCTCACAAGTGGCCACAGCAAAGAGGTAATTTCAGCAGTAACAGCTCTCCATCCTGCTGCCCCTGCCTGGGAGCAAAATCACCCTTGCTCATAGCAAACTGAGGTTCAGGAATGACCGACCATTTGCCACAGGTTTTGAAGGGAAATTAGGCACACTTCAACTAGATTTAGATAATTACTTTTTGTGTATCCTGCCTCCTTTCTGTTTGTACACCAGAGAGTCACTTACTGCAAATTCTGTGAAATGTGGAAAATAAGGCTATGTACGCATTTACCAACAATTTCTTAGTGCAGCTGAAAAAGAATTACAGCTTTCTTTACTTACAGTCATATTTAATATATTCCAGTAGTTACTTATCTTAACCCTGCTGCTCTTCCAAGACTGAATGTTCCCAGGTTTTTTCAGCTTTCCACAGGTCACAGTTTAGATTTTAGGACAATCATGGATCACAAATTACATTCGTGCTTAAAAAGCACAGTCCCATCAGGAACAGTTGTCCAAATGGGCTCTGCAGCATTGCTCCAAGAGTGTCCTGCACAATCCGGCCCTTTGCCAAAGGGAAATTTGATATTTTAACATGGACACAGGAGAAGCAAGCAGCATGTATGTCAATATGAAATGTATGCTTTTAGGCAGATAATTTCTCTCATTTCAAGCAACACTGAGACTCACAGAAATAAAAATCAAATTACTTTTTTTTCCTCTCCACCTTTAAGCAGGAGGACCTCAGTGAAGTCAGACTACCCAAGAATACTCTATCATGTCTGTGAGGTGTATGCCAAGGTACAAACTGGTTTACTTCTTTTTACTGCCCTTGTTGTTTTGTAACCTCTACATCACCTCCCTCGGAATTGGTTTTAGAACCAAAGTACCACAAAAAAAGCTACTGGACAAGCTAAAAGAAACAAGTAATTTCTTTGTCTTTGAAGCGCCCTTATAGACAAATATTAGTTCTGTTCCCAAATACTCCATCCATCTCTTATTTATACATCCAGAGTCCCACCAAAGGTTTGCTTATTCTGACTCCCCATTTGGCCCTGGCACACCATTCCTTCATCAGACTTGTAACTCTCTCAGGCATTTCCTTTCACACACTGCCAATTCCAGGTCCACACTACTCACCTCAACCTTCCTATGGAGATCTCTATCCCAGGCGTTCATCACTTTTATTGTCCTGTTTCATATCCCACCCTGAAGATTATTTCCTGCCCCTTTTCCTATTCTGAAATCCTATTCTTCCATCCTCTAGCAGAAGCTGGTAGTGCTTCCTTTGAGCTGATATCTTTTTTTTCAATAATGAAAAGAAAGGGGGGAGAAAAAAAAAGGGGATTTGAAGTAAAGACAAGGGTGCAGGGGTGGGAAGAAACAAGCTTCAAAGATATAATTAAAAATACGTGTCTGACTTTGGCAAGACTTTGAGCAATTCTACAGATACTGCCACACAGACACGTGGGAGACATTGCCTTATTTTTTCATGTGTGGCTGCTGCACATTTGAAGTCTAATGCTTCACATTACAAGGAGAGCAAAAAACCCTGCCCCTGGGATGGCAAACAGCTGCCTGCTGGTGTATCTGATTACTCCTTGCCTATCACATCTGAAATTTCTTATCTCAGGCAGCAAGAATTTCAAGGATGTTGCTCCTTGCCCTCAGCACCACAGAGTATTCACATTTATGTGTGGAGCCATATAAAAATAGAGAGACATCAATTTTGAAAGACACTTTGCACTCCAGGTCTCTGAGGCACAACTGCATGAGGCACATATGACACAAAACCTTAAGGGCTGTTTTCAGTACCAGGCCTTCAGCAAATGGAAGCAAACAGAAGATAAAGCTTTCTAGCAGCTCACAAAGGAAAATGCCAAAGCAAAGGGATGAAGCAGAGGGAAGATCTTCAGACTCTACCACTAAAAATTATTCCAGACTACTACCATTGTGGAAGAGCATGTATTTGTCTTTATTAGTTTCACTGCAGTTTGGACAAGAAATGTCATATGCTGGTATCTTCATGAAAATGTGCTTTGACTAGAACTGGAGTTAAATTCTGTGTGTTTAACATTTATTTCTCTTGCACAGGAGGAAAGAAGTTGAGTCCTGACAGAAACCAAGAAGTTTCCTGACTATTTTTTCCCACCCTCAAAGGCCACATATTCTGTGAAGAAATATATCCATACAGAACTGGCACTTGACCATTAGAAGTCAGCAATATCTGCTACCGTCTGCAGATACAGGCATCAGTTATGTGTTCTGTGGTAACTGAGTACTTAAATTTTCCCCATATATCCTTTAATCACAGGTGGAATAAATCTGCTCTTCTGGATGGTTTAGTGAAAAATTTATAATATTTTGTAAATTGTGGGTTCATAACCACATACTTGTGGTTATAGCTGTGTCAAAATGTTTTCAAAGGATGGTGTGTTGAATACTGTTGGCATCCCAAACCAGGCAGAGAAGAAGAACTAAAAAGATGTTCTCTCCATTCCTACCTTATTGTTTCCATTGAACTAGAGAGTATTTTCAAGTGCAGAAATTCTAGGTTAGTTTTGTGCACAGAGATGGATATAAGAGAAATCAGAAAAAAAAAAAAAAAAGAAAGATGTGGCTGCCTCCAAAACTCTATAAAACCAAATGAAACATCCAATGAAACCATGGGTGACAGATCTGCACACACTGAGAACTTGACTTTGTATCTCTGCTTGGTTCATTCATGCATGTTCTTGAAGTGAAGCTCAACCCAGCACTCCAAAATCAGTCACAATCTGACTTCAGGAGTGATTATGTCACATTCCTAAAAAGTTTTGTTAGTGTGGGGTAAGAACAGGGAATTTAATTGGTTGGGTTTTAGCTGGATTCATCAGGCAACACTGGATGAGGTAAATGAATCACAGCATTAAAATGCAGCTGTAGAGAGGACTTAAGAACAGACAACTACAGAATTAATATGACTTCAGAGTAACTTTTTAATCCCAATTAAAAGTGCATCATAAATAGCTTTTGTCTAAGCAGATATTCAGAAGTTTTACAACAAAGGTAAGGACTACAGTACCAAAACTTAGGAAGAAATACTTTATTTTCTCAGCTACTGTTCAGAAAGCCCTGAGGAAACTGATCCCCAAATCCCTAAGAGATGTGCAGCAGAGAAGCTGAGAAGCACTCTGTGCAGACAACTCCCGGTAGTACTTGGTAGAAAACGAGGCACAACATACCTAGGCAGCTTGCTCAGGTCACACCTCCTCAACACCACATGAATTCCATGTATTCTTCCCTTTTGGCAGCTACTACAAAGAGAGACATGATTCTCCCTGGCAAGTATCCCGCTATTGGACAGGTAACAGTTTTTGCTAGCATGTAAGTCAGACACCTGTTGTTCATCAGAAGTCACAAAAACACTGTTTCACTGCTGGAGAAAACGGGAACAGCATGACTAGTAAGGCTTCAAACACAGCAGCCATAAATCCCTCAGTCACTCAGCATACAAAGTTACAAATGAACAAAGCTACTAGCTTTTTTTTTTTTTTTCTTTTTTACAAAGACCAAGCTCAACAGACTTTAATTCAAATACATTTATAATAAGTAAACATTTCAAAATCAAAATTGGAGGGAGTGGACTGAAACACCCAGACATTCTTGCTTTACTCTCCACCCTCCTAGAGAAGGAATGGTTTTTTCTCATAGCAGTTTGATCAGAAGACTCCCACAAACTAAAAGCTTTTATCTTAGTTAGGTATTAGCTATGTAGTAAAAGTACATTCAAGAAGTCCTTTCATCAATTTGGTGTTTTTCAAGTACCTGACAGCTGGTCCTTTTACAGATAACAAACAGCCTCTTTTGGCATGCAGTGTTAAATCAAAATCCATCTCTCCCAGTTGACAGATAAACTGAGAATCCTATTTTGATGAAGTCTACTAGCTCATTCAGGTATTAATGTTAACTTCTCTAAAATGAAAACATTATGAAATACTTATTTCCTATTTAGCAGTATCACATCTCCTACTGATAGATTTGGGTTGTGCTACTGATCACTTAGACGACATACAACTAAGAAATTTTGAAGAATAAAATCTGAATAATTAAAATACATACTATCTGGAAAAATATCACAGATGTATAAGAATAGAAAAAAAAAAGTAAAAGGCCTTAGTACATTTCTTTGTTTTGTGCAGATAATATTTTTACAGACTATGGCCAATCAATGAAGAAACAAAATACAAATGTTTCAGTCTTTTTAGCTCTTTTTTTCAAGACACTTGACTTGTACTTTGAGCTTAAGTAGTAGTTAAGTATTTAATCCACTGAAAAACAAACTCAGCAGAGAATAATTTTTCAGTTGTACCACTAAATCATTAAAATCATTAGTATCATTGTACAGGAGCTCAGTGCTGTACCACTAATAATATTTTTTCCTGGTTACTGTAGAGGTAAATTTGTAATCCAGGTAATTGGACTACAACAGTAGAAAAAAAATCAAATTATCCCCATGTTGCGTTCAGGTAATGTTGCACAGAACAGCTTTAAATTTACATTTGTCTTCACTCCTAGTATTGCAATTATGGGCAAAATTACCTCTAAAAGTAAACGTGTATTAAAAAACAAAAAAAAAAAGATTGTTAACATTTTATGATGACAAAATAAATGATAAGTAGGTATGGAGAAGTAAGATTCGAAACTCTGTAAGCAGAGTTTATTTTTCAATAGAAAGTTTCGAATGTCAATTTTTTTACATTGGAATAAACTGATAGTTAGCTTGATATCTCAAGTTTTGAACTTCTCTTCCTTATAAAGTGAATAAATCCCCAAAAGTCCTTACTTAACAGAAATAGCTTGAACACTACAATATTCTCAAGAGCAACAGAACACTTACAGCTGTACTCTAAAAGCTGGTTCAACAAAGTTGGGAAGGTGAAATTTGATTTGATAAAGTTTCATTGCAGCAGACAAAAAATGAAGCTTGCATTTTGTTTGCTGGCAGAAAAAGAATATTCAATTCACTAGAGTGCATATAACAAAACCAAACATGCAATCTATTGCTTTTAAAACTTTTACTGCAAGATAACATTAAGAGAACAGTAATTAGATATCTATAATTTTTTTTTCCCAAAGAGAAAATATGTAAACAGGATAATAATTTTTTTCTGTATGTATATAGTTTCTCAGATCATTTCAGGGGGGACAAAGGAGGGGGTGGTGTTTGTCAATAATCAGGACACTTTTAAATGTAATAGGTTTTCATCGGAAAAAAGAAAAAAGCCAACACTGTTCTACTTCAGCATTAGACAAAAATACTGTGTTTCTTGCACTACTTTAACACAGCTGAAGAAAAAAATCCGAATACCCCTATTTTGGCATTCAGGATTACATTTGCTCAGATCTTTTAGATTTCACAAAGCTGCTATTCAGTGTTGCCATGAAATACAGACTGCAAAAATCTATGTAGCACAGGCTACTTCCAATGTCAATACTAAGTGGGAAGGAACTTCTAATGTCAATACTAAGTGGAAAGGAACATGAAGCAGTGCATTACACTACATTTCTGGAACTAGTACAGTAAGAGTGAAAACCTAAAAAAAGTTAACCTACAGTTTACAGAAGGAGCTAACTATCTGCAGAAGCTGATTTTTTGGTTGTATATGTTTTGTTTTTTTATACACTGTGCGAATTTCTGCATCTGCTAATTTAAAACAGACAGTTAAAACTTGTTGCTTTCTTTGCTTTGTTTCCTATGTTCTCCCTTCCACCCACCCCCTATATGCCATACACCAAGCATTATGAATATAAGCCCAAATATCCTAGACAATTCAGTGAACAGAGATAGTGTAATGCACTGGTGTGAGGTGTGAAATAGAAAAAGAATTCTCTCAGTCTTCATCGAAGTTCTGCTGTAGAAGAAAGTTGGCAGCCAGGTTTTCATTCTTCTCACAAGCGAAATATGCCTGTATCACAAGTCCTTCAGGAAATCCTAATGCCTTTAACTAAAGAAAAGAAACATATTTAGGAAGTATATTTTGCATGTTAGGCTTCTTTGTACGCCTAGTGTCTTGAGATGCCACTTAAGCAATTACTGCCTCTTTTAAAGTAACATTGCTGCCTAGCTCCATGCAGACTTTAGTGAGTAAAAATTAAGGTGCTGCCTCTGCCTTTAGTAAAAAGGATCCTCACTTGAAAAAGTGATTGGATTAAAAAACTTGTCACTTCTTTAATGACACAGTAAGTCTAAAACAGACCTGGATCACAGTATTGTCATGAAATAATAGCACATTGCATTGCTGCAGGAAAAAAACCCAACTTCAAATGATAATTTTAAACAATTGTACAAAGCTCCAAAGCACTTTTAACAAAAAACTGGCTGAAACAAAAGCTCCCAACCTGTGATTTTTAGTAGGCTGTCCAGAACATCACATTAAGCCGTATTTTCAATTGTTTATCTTAGAAAATTAACTACACGCTGCAGCCAAGACAAGTAAGCTGAGAGCAATCTGGTTTTCAGAAGTCAAGGAATTAATTAGTGTCTGGAACATAGTGACAACAGGGCATGAGAAGAGAAGAACTTATTACTGTGCCAAGGGTTTAGACAGCACTTGGGGCATTCAGCAAATGAATTCTTGTTTTAGCCAACTATTTGGAGATTTTCTTAAAATCCTCACAGCACCTGTGAGGCATTTCATGTATGGGGCAGATCAAATAACTGTGAGAAAAACTGTGTCCTATTATCCCTCACCAGACATTCTTAGATTTTATTTCAGGCCCACAAACATCATGAAGGCATCAGCTGCAATACTAAGACACTTCAATTTTGAGGTTTGTCTTTCATGGAAAAAGAAACAAACATATGGATCTCTGCTGGGTTTTCAAATGGTTGTAGAGGTAATAAAGCTGTACTGCATAAAATGGCTTTAAAAGGAAATGCAACAGACTAGAGATGATCTGTGAAGAAGTACATGGACAAATAATTTTATTAATTGCTAATTTCCCCAAGATCTAGAGAACTGACACCTATATTCAAAAAAGTATCTTCTAATGATCCTTACAAAAACTTTTGTTTTGCCAGATCAAAAAATGCCAGATTGTCTTTGGAATTCCAAACCACTACCACAGTATGACAAAATTCTTGCAATTTGTTCTGAGAAAAATCTCAGAAGCATTGCCATCTATGGAAATCCATATTTAGTCAGTTACACATTATTTATGAATGCAATATTACATCCCAGAGTATATTTTCATGCTAACCAATATTTTAGAAAACTATAATTAATGAACTGTCATGGACAGACTGTGTCATTGACTTCAACTAATCTACTTAATTATTGAGTGTTCTTACTTTCCAAATACTTTGCACACAATGCTCAAGCAGCCAGATCGATCTTTGTACCTGGAAACCTGTCATTGCATGATCTAGAACAATACCGAGGCTTCTGCAAGAGGAATTACTTCCTGAACAATTCCTGAGGGAAACTTATTCCATCATCAATTATGACAGGACGGTCTCTGATCACTTAAAATGCTCTGCCTCTTCTCAGTGAGACTGATTTAAGATATTTTAGACTCAACTGCTATAATGCAAGAAGAGATATGATTTAAAACAAGGCTACAACAGCTATGAAATGCCAAGTATGAAACTACCAAATACAAATGCAGAACTGCTGAGTTAAACAAAGTTTAAAGTATGTCTTAAGCATGCACTGGAATCAACATGCCACAGCAAAAAGAATTTCAAAGAAGAAAGGCTCACCCTTTCTATAGCTTCTTTTTCCTGAGGTGTTACTTGAATGTAGTTCATATGAGCATTCCCAGCATCTCCTATTCCTCCAGTGCTGGCACCATCATCACTGCCACTTAAACCTTGGCGAGACTCTAAAACTGGCTCATTCAACATATGAATAAAATGTTCCTGATGCTGGCTTATTTGCTGTGTTGCACAGAACAGTAAAAGAAACACATATATTTAAATAACTTATGTTTAAGCATGCCAACGGACAAGTAAAAATAGCTATAATAGTAAAAATATCTATAAGTCAAAGGGATGTATAAAAAGTGCACAGAAAAAAATTATTAAATCTAACTATAACAACTGCAATTTTAATGTTTCAATTCAACTGGAATTTAACTGCAGCAATCCTTCCCTCTTCCTCACCCTCCCTGCACCTCTTATGAAGTCTCAAATTTGTATCCAATACCATAGAAAATACATTCCGTGCAGCAACAACTGCTGAAAAGCCAGCAATAGAATGTTGCAACTATTAGCAACACACTATTAACATATATCCCATAACATCTTTATGGGATACATCTTAACATATATCCCAGACAACATCACCATATGACTCTCTTGTAAAGCTAAGTCAGAATTAGAAAGCATTATTTTCTTGTTTTAAGATC
Source organism: Toxostoma redivivum (assembly GCA_013397375.1). NCBI lineage: Eukaryota > Metazoa > Chordata > Aves > Passeriformes > Mimidae > Toxostoma > Toxostoma redivivum. The sequence continues at coordinate 53,270 of VXBI01001083.1, forward strand.
CACCTGCAGTAGTTGGGGGTTTTCCCGTCCAATTTGCTGTAGCAATGCTGGCAACAGAGAAGGATTTTGCTGGATAATCTGTCTCATCTGTTGGAACTGAGGCTGATTTCGTAAAAACTCAAGTGGATGTCCTGAAAAAAAGATCACCGAAATGATATGTTTTTATAAAGTTACTGAGAATCTTAATTAAATGCATACCTACACTGTAACTCTAGATAGAAATAAGACATGAAAGTGGACCATAAACCAAGCACTGAAGAGTAAAAGAATTTCCTTTCTCACTCTATCTTTAAGCAAAACTTCTTTATCTAAGGTTAAACAATGCATTTCCTTTTCACCCAGTCTTCTCTTAAGATCCAACAGCCTTGTCTTTTATCTCCAACACTTTCCTCTGGATGCCTCATCTCTGGTTAATCTCAGACATATCTATCTACTCTACCACAGCCTAAGACAGACCTTTTCTACCCCTTCATTAGGTTCCTTTAATGTATCTATCTCCCTTTAAGAGGAAGATAAATACATGATAAATACCCTTCTCTTCAGCAGGCACCAACCACTGTCAAAGTGCTGCACTGCTCAGTGAGGAGTCCTAGGTCATTTAAAGGTCTCTCCAATGCTATGCTTCATGACCAAATTTCAGGTTTCTCCCTTGATATCCCAGCTTCTGTGTGGTAAATGTATTAATATAGTCATAGTGGACAGTGCCTAGTCAGTCACAGCATAGAAAACCAGAATTTAAGAGAGAAAAAACACAATCCCCCCCACATCTGTGGTCTTGCACTTAAGAATCCAGAATACTGAATTAAAGAAATTGTGCAAGTTCACTGCTTTTTTTTGAAAACTTTGCACGTGACATACAACAAGCCACTTGTCCCAAGAAAATGTCACACCTGGAATTTCCATGCTAACAGCTCTTATCCAATTCCCTCCAAGCAGCTCATGAGCACCTGGAACTTAAAACTAACTGAAAAAGTGATTGATGAAGTGCACATTGTTTATCACATCCTCTCAAATAACAGCCTTTCTTACCTCCTAGTGAGCTAGTAGTCGTGGGTATGGTTGCTACTGCTGCTGCCACTGCTGAAGACTGAGATGCACCAGTGCTTGGTGGTTGAGGGGGGTCAGCCACAGCCTGATTATCTCCAGGTATCCCCTAAAGCCACAGTTCACATCATTACTCACAGAATGCTAACAGATATTTTTCAACTGCATGCAGTATTTGGGTTTCAGAATGAAGGGGAAAAAAACAAACTTAATGCTTTCACTGCAAATACAAGGCAAAATCCTGTGAGTTACGTGTTTATAACTGACAGAGAACACTGTGGAAAGATTAATTCTCTTTTTTGGCAGGAAAAATATGTGTTTTGTATAAAAAGGCAGTAAAGCATGTCCTGCATCACTTTAAAACAGACTTTGTCTGATAAAAAGTACTTGCTTGAAAGATATTTGATATGAGTGAAAAAGTTAAACTAAAAAAGTTACTGTTGTGCAAAAATGACATTACAGCAACAAACTGCAGTACAAAATACTAACTTAGATTAACAATTCCATACAACTGGCAAAGAAGAGATACAAGAACACAGCTCTTGGGACCTCTTTCCTCAATGAAAAGCTGTCATTTACCGTATCTTAAAGGTGAAAAGGTTAGTATGTCACCCAGCTTTAGCAGTCAAAAAAAAAAAGTTAAATTGTCTTTATTTACTACATACAAGCAACTTTATACAGGAACTGAGTGCACAAAGGGCTGAAATGGACAAAGCTAAAACACAATTTATAACAAAACCAGAATGTAGGTTATACAACCATGATACCTCACTCCACTACTATTCTTCTGCATGGAAATCCTTCAAGCTTCCTAAACTAACCCTGCCCTCCTCATTGTTACTGAACTCCTGCACCAAGTCTGTCCTTTCAATCAACCTTTCTGAAGCCTGGAAACTTACTCATGGGAGAGACCCAAAGAATATTTCAACAAATCCTGTTAGAACAGCCCAGAGAAGTAACCCAAATGAAGGTCACCCTTGTGTTGGGGAAACACAAAATGTAAGGAACTGGGTGGGTGGAAATATTAAAGAACTACAGGGTGACCAGACAATTAAGAGGCTTGTCAAGCCTACCATAAAAATCACTGCTAGGTAATGTAGATTAAAAGTCCTGCTATAACATGATCTTCACATGGTATGTTCATCATTACACCTGAACAAAAAAGACAGCTAATAGAGATGGCAGATCTAGAAAGGGAGAACTGGACAGTGCTCCAAGAAATGCTCTTTGCCTTACCTGTTTATTAAGAAGCACATCAAGGTATAAATCACCTGAACAAGTGATTTGATCAGTGCACATTTAAGCCACTCAGAGGAATAAATCCAAGATTTTCCTGTCATACACTTCATTACCTGCACATGGCTCAGTAAGCTTGTTACACATCCCTCCCTCCACTGAGGGGGAGGAGGGCTCCATTCATGGTGTAATTCTGAGGTAACTATCCCTTATCAGTGGCTTACAGAGCACTGATTAAGTATCTTTTCCATCAAATCAGTCATTTCTGGCAATCCAAGTATAATGTAACAACTTGGTGAACCTTATGAAATTACTAGTTGATTTCACCTATTCACAGGCATGCATCATCACTGCAATCTGTGTCCAAATCAAACAGCATCTGCTTGTTTAAACTTTTAAGTTTGTTCTTGAATGGAAGCACTGTGTAAACTAGTTCAAACAAATTTACTTAGAAATTATTTATCGTCTTGAACATCATCTTAACTCTTGAACACAAGCTTGAAGTATCACTCTCCAAATAACAGAGACTGTACAGTTGTAATCAGACAATGGCAGTGAGGCATATGGACCTTGCTCACACAGCTACACAACAGAATAAAGCATGCTATTAAACCACACACAAGCCACTCTGAATGCAAACACTGCTTGCACAGCAAAAAAGGCCACTGTTGCCTTACAGTGGATGAAACAATTGTTTACTCTTTAACTGAGTAGTACAGCAGTTTTTAGCTGACATTGCTCTCTGCAGGGCAATAATCACATCAGGTCCAGCTTCTGGACAGAACAGAGAACAAAATAGCTCCAGTTGGGAGGTACTTAAAATGATCATCTAGTCCCAGTGACTGACCAATTCATGGCTGACCAAAAGTTAAATCCTGTAAAGGGCATTGTCCAAATGCCTCTTAATCACTGACAGGCAAAGGACATTGACCATTTCTCTAGGAATTATGTTCAGTGCTTGACTATAATCACACTAAAGAAATGTTCCCAAAAAATATCCAGACTAAGAGGCTGGTTACTGAAGAGATGACAAAATTCCTTCCTAACCAGAGATTAGGAAATCCTTGCTGAAAGAGAGATCTGAATGTAAATGCTTCCAAAAACGAGTCTGGGACATAGAAGAATAAAGACCATCTTTTGCAACTCCTTTTACAGGTCACAGACACAGGATTACATCTATAATCCTCAATGATCAAGCCATGAAGACTGAAGAGCTTGCCATCTGAACTATGGACAAATAGAATCTTCAGGGCTCATCTGACGAACAGCTGTGTTTGAAGTCCTTTCCTATACCTTACCCTTGCTGTACTTGGGTTCTTTCAACCTGGAAAGTGTTGTTACACTTACAGATCTCAGTGTATTAATCCTACTCTGCAGATTATATAAAAGATAGTGCTGATGACAGTTTTCAGGCAAAATGTAGAGTGAGGGTCAAAGAACAGGGTCATCAACAGATCAGATCAATAGTAACTAAAAATAACCTTTTTCCGATGCAGTAGGACAGTAAGGAACATCTTCAGACCTCAGCAGGTCTAGAACAGTTATAAAGATCATTTACAGCAAAAGGATTCTTCTAGAAGGATAGCAAAAAGTCTGCCATATAATATGGTCTGGAAGAGCAAGACCATTCCTCCCTACTCCTGGAGGAAGAAAAAAGAAAAGGTATTTCCAGTGGAGGATAACATGAAACATAAAGGGACATCTTATATAACAGAGGGACCCATTTTATATACAGGACCTACTGAAGGACTAGAAATTAACTGCTCACAGCAGCCAATGCATTTGGCAGACATGTCATGTAGCTCCATCACAGAGATATCCTATCTCTATTCTGGAGTTCCTGAACAGAAATAAACTAGAGGAGTGAAATGCCAGAAAGTGAGTGCACAAGTATTGCACACTGCATAGGACTGCCACACACAGCAGGCCCAACACTTAGGAGAGGCACTGAATTAATGGTGTATTTACAGACTAGATGAACAGTAAACCCAACATCTTTACAACATCAAAAACAAATGTTTGAACTTGTAGACTTATGACAGAGAGTTAGGAGCTATTGCATTCACCCTTGCTTGGCCTAATGCTAGTTGGGAATTGAACTTTTCACATTCTTACACTCCAAACATTTGTTGTCAGTTTAAAATCTGAAGATTACGAAGTCTTGGGAACATTAATGTAAGTAGGAAGCATGCCAGGTACTTGTAGTTGCAACTACTGAGGGGAAACTTCATTAACAAAATTAAAGTCTTATAACTGGAGGGTAAATATGCCAGATTTCTTATCAATCAATCAGAAATTCAATCCACATGTATTTTGCAATGATTAGGTCAAGATATCTGGTTGCCAGATTTTAATAAAGTTAAGATCATTTAAAAGGAATAACCTCATTGGGGAAGAACTGTATGCCAGAGCAAAAATTAAATGTACTGGAAATACTGATTAAGCAACAAATAAGACAGATCCTATGGTGGCTACAATTCACCTGTCAGATTAAGGTATACAAGAAGATATAATCCAAAAAGCCCCGAAAACAACTCACAGGGTTTTCATTAAAGTGGAATTACTCTTCTATTTCCACTCATGCCAATGAAGTTCATTTAAACCTTCAAGATTTATTTATCAAAGGAAAACTGTTTCTTATCTAAAACACTGCTGAAATTAAGAATGAAAAATGAAGTTAAATTAAGCACAGTTAAAAAACCCCACTCAAACCTTTCTGTTTGGAAAGTATATTAAGAACACTATGCATTATTAGCAAAAGCAGTGAACTAGAACATAAGGAATGGTGATGATATAGATACAAAAGTACAACTAATCAACTAATGCTGTCACTAAGAGGTGACACAAAACCACTGAGCCAACCATTGGCAGTTAAAGCTATCACTGTAACTGGACATACTATACAGACATACCCATATCAATCATATAAAAAAATGAAAACAAAGAAGTGGCAGAGGTGTTTTGGGATTACTCCAGTGTTTTCTGTAACACACCATGCCTATCAAAATTTCAATCCCATCTTTCCAGATGGCAAACGCCACTCTCAGTGACTGAGTAACATTCAAAATAACACCAAAAATCAAAGTGAAAGGTATTGTGTGGAAAACAAACTCAGAGAACAAGGTGCAGGTAAGATAAGTGCTCACCATCAGAAGGTATTCCACTGCTCTGTCAGGATTGTTGAAGCTGGCCCTCAGTGCTGCAATCACCTGCTCCCGCTCGTAGCCCATGGACATGATCTCAGTCACCATGTTCTCATAGGACTGACCGGTCACTAGAAGTCACAGGACCACCATTTTAAGAGAATAAGATGAAAATAATCACATACATACAAACGTTTCAATAGGCAAGTGTAATTTTTACCCAGATTCCAGTTGTTCATTGAAAAGAGTATTTAATATTGAACATGCTATGTGGCTTTAATTCCAAATATATTCAGTAGTTTCATTATTAATTTGATTGGAAATAGTGGAGGGAATGAAGAAAATGTAAACTTCTACTGACAAAAGCAGTACTTGTGATACTTCTGTACTTGTAATTGAAATAATGTTCTCTCTTCACGTTTTCATTTAAGGTCAAGGGCATCGCCACAGCTAATATTCAATTCCTGATGTAATCAAGGGAAATCTCCTGCAGCTTACATTTGGAAATGTATTAATTTGAAATCTGCCTGTCAAATTATTAGCCATTGAGGGTTTTCCAAATAAAGGCTTTCTGCTATGCTGTTGCTAGATAGATGACAATTTGTGATGACCATTATACTGCTATATATTGCTACGTGCTGGTGATGATGATCAAAGTAATTTAATTAACTTAACTTGGACCAACTCAAATCATGCAGAAGACCTAAAAGTTGGATCTAGGAAAGTCACTCAAGACTTCAGTGGGGGTTCAGGAAACCAAGTTATCTCATTTAATTCTTATCTCACTCAATTTAACATTTGACTTGACATCTATCATATCAAATCCCCCACCTCTTACAGCAAAAATAGATGAAAACTGTCCCACACCTGCAAAAGCTACACACACTATATATGGAACAATTTGAGGGCAACTGTTCACTACACTAATGTCACAGTAAGGAAGTTTATTATCTTTTTTATATAATCAATTTAATTTTCCAGCCTCAAAAGCAGACAGCAAGTATAATAATTAGAAAAAAAAAAGATAACTATTCTATTATTGTAATCAGGCAAATCTTCAAGCTTATTTTCCTGGGTGGGGGGGAAATACAAACACAGGCATTCAAATGTCATCTCCTTCCTTGGATAAAGGTATTCCTCATCTCAGTGAAATCCTAATACTGACTGACTCTGCAACTAGCAGTGACAGGAAAGTTAAATAATTAACAATTGTCATAAGAAACAACTAATTAATAATAATATTTTAAAAAAACCAGAGGAAACAAATACAAAAGCTATTCTGTTCAGGCAAGTAAATAATAGTTAAAAGAACCAAAGAAAACAAGATGTTTTATTCCCTTAGGGAGAAGGTGTTTAACTCAAGCCAACATTAATACAACTCCACTGCCTGCTTCTTAACATGTGCTTCTAAATAATCAGTGGGTGTATGACTTTGGGCAGTATAAAGAACAAACAATAAAACAGCCCTAGCCCACGGGCATTTGTGCACTATCCATAAATAAAGGATTTAAAAGCCTTGACTAATTTGAGTATTTATTATTTGGGCTTCAAAGTAATAGTGCCAACCTGATTTTAAGGCATGGTAAGTTCTTTATGTCTTCATACACAATTACAAGATCATTTATTTCACATCTACCTGCATTTATTCAGACACGAAATAAAAAAAAAAAAAAAAGCACTTAAACTTTGCTCTGTAGATACATACTATATACATATCTTTAGGGAAGCAAAAAAGCCAAGCCAATAATTGTCCCAACACAATGATTTTGCTATTTCTGCTCACATTCTTCCTTACACAGCACTAGTTTACCCTTACTGCTCCTAAAAAAATAACCAAGCAGACAGAACAACTGTTGATGTAATTAGTTACTACTTCAACACTTCTGTATTGCTTTTTCAATATAAGTAAGGTAGAGACTAGAACAGTATAAGAAATTCGATACAGGAAAAAGATTCAAAAAGGCTGGCTTGCTCCATACAGGCTGCTACCTAAGGCATAATTAAAAGACAAAGGAGGAAAACAGAACTACTGAAAATGTAGGTGCATGTCCCAATACAGCCTATTTCACAAGTTGTACAAGAGAGAGATCAAGAATAATAATTCAGAAGTTGCACAGCAGCAATGCCATGATACAGAGTCAGGCCTATCTGTCCCTAGTGCTAGTGGAAATGTTTGAAGTTCAATGCTGAATTGATTCTGCTCTTTGTTTTTGTCTTTCAGGTAACATTTTAAAGCTAGATTAACTCTCAAATCCAGTTCATCACACTGCCCATAATAATTCTTGTCCTATGCCCTAAAGAAATCTTAGGCTGCTCCTATGGAAGATGTGATTGCACAAGGACTACAAGATATGCAGATCTTCACATAGCACACAAAGCCACATCACTTTTCAGCATTTAACTGACAACAACAGCAAATCATAGAAACACTGTTTTTAAAGCCAAGTCAATTAATTTTAGGCAATGTAGTATACACTGAATAGAATAGTATACTTATCAGATCCAACTTAAGATGTGAAAACATACTCCACCAATTTGTGCGAGCAAATTCCCTTCACGACAGTTTTTAAAAAAAAAAGAACCACTGAGTTCATGCTTATTGCCCTTGAAAATTTTTTGCCTGACAACACTTACTGTATGCTTACCCTGAAAACCATACTCAATACCTCTTATTTCTAAACACATTAGGGACACATGGGTTCACTCCATCAGATACCAAGCAAAGAACTCCCATATAAAATGGACAGTGAGGTGATGGTCTTGAAATATTTTGGGGTTTTCCCCTCAGTTTTGAAGAGATTTGAGTCAAGACCACCAGCTTAATTTATCTTGCTGATCAACGCTGTCAATACACATGAGTGTTGGTGATGATCTCATCTTGGCCACTAACATATTATGAATGGCTAAGGAAGTGCCTTTGGTAGCAGCAATCACTTCAGCCAGTTTAGTTCTGTTACATTTTTGTCTCCTGCTATCAGTATCTAGCAGCTATTTTGGATCATACAATTTAAAACAGTATGTCACACCTGAGATCCAAGCTGCAGCTGGACAGACTAAATCTAGTAGCTAGCACTAATTAATGTAAAATGTTTCTGGTGCTTCTAAATCACCCTGGGCTGCCTAATCACAGCACCTGTCTCCAATATATCCACACCAAAATGTAACTGGAACTCCTTACTTGGTTTAATTCTTTGCACCAAATTGCAGCTTCATATTTAAAGATGAAAGACAACAAAAAACCCACCTCCTCCTTATTTCTGTGCGTGAATTTGTCACACTCCAAAACAATCAAAAAAATTTCAGTAAAGTAAAGAGTTGTGGGTTTGTCTAATAATTTCCAAGCTACCCAAATGAGCATAAATGAGGGGCAGACCTTCCTGTTGTCTTTATTCTGTTTATTCTACTGAGAAACAAAAATTATTTAAACCATCAAAATAAAAGTAAATTGACTGCAAATACATGGAAGCATTCATTTTTCAGCCCAGACAGCAGCAGATCTGGTGAATTTATCTAATCTCAATGTGTCAAAAAGCAAAGTACATTCAAAGCTGGAACAAGTGAATAATAAAGGCAGCCATTTTATCAGCCCTGCACTCTGGGGTGCAAAAGTGAGAAGCACACACACATTTAAATCTACTCTTCTATCCAAGCTATTTCAAAGTGAATAGTTAAAAGAGAAATTAAATCAAATGGCAGAAAAAAGCAAAAGTGCAAGGATCTTCCTTTTACACAATAAAAATATACAAAGGGAAATATTCTTCAGTAAAGTAGTTCTTAAAGCTGGTTGCAAGATACCAACTTCAGGTCATAGAGAAGAGCACTTGATTATAACTTTAACAATGACAGATACAGAAGAAAATGTCATCTGCTAATCTGTCATGTCTCTGCTGCATCAAAATAATGCCTACATTAAAAAAACTCTCCACTTACCGAGTGCACTTATAGCATCCTCAAAAAGATTTGATCGAGATGTATCACCTGTTGTACTGTAAGATGAAGACAAGTGCAATGGTAATTACAAAACTTCGGAAAACTTCCTATTAAAAAAAAAGAAAGAAAAGAAAAAAAACGCAGCAGCAGCTGTAACTCTAATAGCCCCTTTTGTTTCTAAAAAACCAACAAAGCTTTCCAAAGAGCTCTCTTTTGGTCCTATAGTGAGAATAGATTTTACAAACTTACAATGCTAGCATTTTTAAAACAAGGCCAACCTTCCCCCGCTACCCCCCAGAAGTTTGGCTCTTGCCCATCTGCTCAGGGATTAGCCATCTGCTTGCTTGAATGCTTTAAAGGGTGGGAGAACAAGGTGAATTTTCAAAAGCACACAGCAGTCTCACTAACTGCTTCCCCACAGTCACCAGTTTGACCTCAATGAGGACCCAAGGAGGTCAGTGGCAAGCACTTCTTAAAATCTCAGTATACTACTTTCCCAGGAATATAAACTGCTAAAATTTGCAATTACTCCATCTCAAGTTAAAGTTGTGAAATTACAGGATTAAAGGCTCACCTCCATGAACAGCAAGAAACACAGAGGCACAGCACTAGGCAGAGGAATATCAGTTTTAATCAGCCACAGCCAAGGGCTGCAAAATTAAAGCATTAGCCCCTTGTTCTCAGGGTGACACCCATGGTAGGTCAACAGGACTCCTTCAAGGACACCCTACAGGTGGTGCAACAGGAAAAAATTGGGGGAAAATCTAGAGGAAGAACCAAAGGCACGGAAAGGAAAGCTTAAGGTACCGTGCAGAAGAAAAGCATGGGTCAAGAGAGCAAAAAGAGAAGAAAAAGGGCCAGTCATACATAAGAAACAATTGCCTGGCCATGCTCTGCACCTCACCACCCATCCATCCTGTCTTTTTATTAAATTCTACTTCTAAAAGCTTTCATAATTCAGGATGAGTGTGTGTGTGTCTATTCTACACGCATGTTTGTATATCGAATTCCAAGTGTTCACAGGGACAGCGAATTGTGAGTTAAGGGGATCCAGACACCTGTGGAACCAGCAACTGCTGAGACCAGGCACCATGGAAATCTGAAAGACAAGGACTGCAGCCAGCTCCTGGGTGAGCCCTCTGTGTGCTTGTGTGCATGTGCAGGCAATGGGAATCTGAGTATCAGGGCCTGGAACAGGGTTGCAGGGCTCAGGCAGTCCCCATGCCCTTGTACCAAATACTTGCCAAACTCTAAGGGGCCAATTATCAAAATAGAAATTCATATTTTTCATCTGTGTTTTGCACATAATCATTTTGCAGTAGTGGGATTTGACCTAGCCAGAGGGGAACAGGATGTAGCTGATGTATCTTGCATGACTGCTGGGATTTTCCCTGCCTAAGCTGACCTAAGCAGAGAGACATGTATTTATAGACATATACATATTGTGTGTATATTTTGGGAATACATATTCAGTCTTGATAATGTGACAGACTTGAGGACATGGAGCTGCAGGAGCCTCACATTTATCAGGCTACCAGAGTTGGCAACTCCCTACCAGCAAGTGAAAGATTATCAGATTGATCTGAATGTTTTCATAAGATGCCACTAAAAATCCAACAAGGCACTTATAGAGATGTCTGTAAGATCTATGCAAGAAATAATTCGTTCCAACAAGAATGCTTCATTAGTATCTGTCAGTAGTTAAGATTTACAATCAAAAAAAGATCAAAGGCAAAGCACGACACCAGCTGGCTTGGCCTTGGGTCAATAAATTTCGCCTTAGTAATTTAACTTCTAAAGCAAATTGGAAGCAAACAGTACTCACTGAAATCAAGGCAGGTGCTAACTTCAATATATATATGTTCAATGATTTTGTTCCTCCCTGTTAAGTGTGTACACTGAGGCTCTCTTACTGCAGTTTTACAAAACTACAACCTGTACATGAAAAACACTATTTCAGCAGGGAAGACTTATCTTTGAACCTATGGAAAAACTGAGCAGAGAAAAAAAAAAAAAAAGGAAAAAGCCCTTTTCATTAGTATTTTTTAACAACTAAGTTAATTTGACTGATAATTGAAACTTCATTTGCATTCCATTTCTAAGAGATACTAATTTCTCAGAATTGCAAAATTATATCATCAGTCTGTGCAAGAAATTTGTGATGAGTTTTTCAAGATATTAGGCAATTGCAAGTTTTGCTTCTTTATCGTCAAATCAGTATTCGATGGTGTTTAAATACAATCACTTAAAAAATACTGTCTTGTGCACCAGTATTCCCAGAAATAACACACAAATAATTAAAATCCAGAGTATGAAAAATGAGGATTTGATGCTCTGAAGCACTTCAGGGGCCATTAAATTCCAGTTAACAACATTTTAATCCCATGCAGTACTTAAGCAAAAAATGGCAACAGCATACAAGAGGGATGAAACCTCTAACTTCCACCTGATTTTCTCAGTTGTAGAAAATTGAGGTGAAAAGTTTTCCCAGATCCCACATCCCATACCTGCAGATGGGCCGAGGAATATTCAGAAAAAAAAAAGCCAACCATACAGCTTTAAGCCTTTAGATGATTAAGAGCAATACCATGTTCTACATTTTGGAAGAAAAAGCTCTTTCCAGATATTAAGGGACTCATACAGCAATAAGAAATTTATGGTTTGAATCTGAACAACACGATCCAAAGCATAATCAGAGGGTTATGAGTAGGACAGGACACATTACTCTTAAGACTTCAACAGCTTCGTGAGCAGTAGATCTCCACTGCAGGTGAGTATCCTCAGTCTGAAAAGAAACTTGCAAGATAGCAATTCTGAAATGCCTAACAAGTCTTGTGTCATTTAACTCTCCTCTCCACAGGTTTGTTCCCAAGACCACACTTCCCATGGGAGAAGGCATAAACAAAGAGAGGTGCTTCTTACAATCAGTAATGTTTACTTGAGTCAGAAACTGAAATTACGGTTAAGAAAGAAGAAAAATTATATAGAATGGAGAGACTTAAAATCAAAACTAGAAGCAATAGAAACAGGAACCCATTTTTGTAGGCTTACTCATACCTGTCAATTGATGATGGACTGACAGCAGCTGGTGCCTCAGGTGGTTTTTCTTCTAGCTTCTCGTCTTTCGGAGCACTCACAGGTGCAGGTTCACAAGCCACTGCATCTGGTGCTGGTGGTGGCGGGACAGGAGCTGGCACAGGGGCAGGAACAGGGATTGGCGCAGCAACTGCTGTGGGAGCGGCAGTTGTTGAGCTAACAGTGGAAGTGGTATTTGACGGCTGAGTTGCTCCAGCTGCTGCTTTGGGCTACAGGAGGACAACAGAGTTCAAGCACAGAACATAGCCCATAAATCCATGGCTCTCTACAGGAAACCTACTAAGTTCTGTTAAGACCATTTGTATTTGATATTGCTGCCTCAACATCAAGCACAACATTAAAACGTTGCAAGACATTAAATCTCTAAAGCCTTTCACTGTGTTTAAACAAGCAACTGAGAGCGTCACTGAAGTACTTACACACCTGAGAGCTCACACTGAGGATAAAGTGAAATGCCAAGATCTAAGTATTTACAGACCACAATATTCTAAAACAATAAATAGACCAAAATATTCTATGAAAACAATCCTATGTTTTACAAAAGCACATTTTCCAAAAGAAACGAAGTCAGCTGCCAAAAAAACAGCAGAACAAGCATAAGCTTTTCTCACCACTCAGATCTGGAAAAAAGTGATTGAGACAGAAATCACATTTCATTATGAATGCTACTTGCTGGAAAATAAGATGCAAAAAAAAATTAAACTTCACCTGCAACATGTTTTAGTTATGCAATCTTTGCATTCAGAGCACTACAGTAACATCTCAAATACTTCAGTTCTGAAGTAAGCACCAAGGATACAGCAGAATGAAGGACTACCAAATTTACAGCAGAATATTTAGAGTGAATAATACTTGTATGCAATTGTGAAATCATCTTCACATCTCTAACAGAAACTTGAATTTCTCTTGGGTACAGTGTTAATGCCATTACACAGAAATAGCCCCAAGGACTGACAAAGCTGACCCCAATCTTTGCCTTTCTAAGAGAAATAGCTGAACTTTAACAAAACTACTTATTCAAGGTGCACCACTTTCAGACATTCCTTGCTTGAAGAAGAAAATATTTACTACCTGTTTTGTCTGCAAGGAGAGGTAAGGTTAAGAATGAATAGATTATAACATGATGGGCACAGCAAACAACATTTTAATCAGCACTCAGAGAAAAACATTGACACAGCTGGAATGCAAAGGGATTATTTTCTGCTGGATTCCTAAACCCTTAATGCAACAATGCCTGAGCATCAGACAAAGTTAGCAGTCTGTGCCTACATGACTGGGCATGCCTTACCAACAACAGAATCAGGAAAGGGCAGTTGAGCTCTGAGGCTAGCAAAAAGATTGTAAGAATGAAGAAATGCCCAAACTACAGGTACTTCATTATCAGAATATACTTAATTTAGCAGTTCTTCATGGAGATCTGTGTTTAGAATCATAGAATTGTTGAGGAGATCTCTAAAATTATTGAATCTAACCCAGCTCTGCTACACCCACACTAAACACTGTCCCTAAGTGCCACAGCCACACATTTCTTGAACACTTCCAGGAGTGGCAATTACATAACTTCTCTGGAGTCTTCTACTCTCAAGAAAATGAAAAACTGGACTCTGACATCTCATCTGCATCTGTTTTCTTCTACTGATAAATGCCTCTGTGGCAAACCACAGACTAGAAAGCTGTTCATTCAGGAAGACAGCAACAGCAGTTATCTTTAACAAGCTCACATGTTTAATTATGTTTAATATTGACAGATAGAAATAAAGGGCAATAGAATATATGTTTTCTTTGTCAGGAGGAGGAACTCTAGCTTAAAAATTAATTTCATATTCCAAAACACAGATGAAGCCAGTTTTATTCAGATCACAATGGTCTGGAATGCCCGGAAAATCAGTTGCTTGATTCCTGGAAGCAGCCTGGCAAGTGGTTCAGAGAAGAAATACTTCAAACACGTGTCACAGTCATTCCCTATAAATTGCACTTGCAGTCTTTCAAAACCCACAGGTTTGTTTACTGCCAGATGTATCTTGTCTCTACTGGTTTATGCTGTTGAGTCTGACAGAAGAAAAAGCCATGAACTATGAAAAGCAACATGGCAAGGCTGGAAGAGTTCCATAGAAGATTTAACAACAAACTACCCAGGTTGCCTTCATCCTTTCAATAATAAAAGGGGGAAAAAAACCAGAGACAAGAAAGAATAAACAGTAAAATCAGCCATTAGCAATTTTTTTCTTTGATACAAACATTCAGCACAGAGCAGCAGCAAAAACCAGCCTAAGCAAACTAAGACTGTGAAGCAATATTTTTTATTTATTCACACAAGCTTTTTCCTGTTGACCGGAACTTACATATGATGAAATTCCACTGATTTTAAGGATGGGCATATACAATCACTCATCACAAGAAAAAACAGAATTAAATTAATGAAGCTTCCTATTCAAAAGAAACAATTACTCACTTTTGTCACCATAACCACCACAAAGTTCTTCTCATCTATCTTGTATTCTTTAAGAGCAGTTTCATCATTAAGGATTTTACCTGGGAAATTAAAGAGGCAGAAATTAAGAAGTTGTTTAGCAAATCAATAGGTCATCTTGGGATTTCCTCATGAAAACATATTTTATGCAGATTTATAAACGCGAGACAACTCAACAAAAAGCAGTTTAATCATTAAGCTTTAGCAGTAGAGCTACGATTTTCCTCATTTATGTACAGAGCAGTGGATATCTGAGGGCTGCTGCCCTAAGTGTTGAAGATGCTTTAAAACCATTTAAAATAAAAGCATTAAATCTGGAAAAATTCACTGGATCATTAATAAAGATACATGTAATACAGAGGAAAGGCGTTAACACACAAAAAGCTTACCAGGTAACTTATGTCTGCTTACACAGTAAGGGAAATTCCTTCCTACTTATCGTCCATTTGTTCTTCAGATAAGAGCATTACGTTTAATAGCAAGTGTGTGACCTTGAAACTTTAACAATTTGCATGGCTAAAACATTAGAAAAAGCTAGAACCATTCCATAACTTGCCATCTTGACAAAAGGATGAAAAAGCTATCAGGCAAACCCAGAAACATTTGCTATACTACGACTTTTGATGTTTCATAAGCAGAGGTAGTACTGTGACAAAACAGATTTGCACCACTTCTACAAGAAGTTAGGACCACAATAAATCACACACTGTTTGCCTTTTCTTGGAATAAATTGACTTAGAGGTAGCACCACAAATCAGAAAATCAAGTCTATATTTCAGTGAGTTTTATAAGCACTGATTTCTACTACAGAATTTTCAGGGAATATTTTACAATTTAAACAGGTTAATTTTCTGAAGATGCACCACAGACTGCTTCCATTTCACAACCTCTGTAGTGGACTGCAACTAGAAGTATACATCCTTATCCTGATGGCTGCATGGAAATCAAGCAACACATACACCTTATGGCATTCAGAACACAAAAGACTGGTTCTATCAGTTTCGCAGGTCAAACATTCAAGGGAGTATTACATGTAGTACAGTAATAGCAATACCTGTAGCATCTGACTCAGAACCCACTTAGGTTTACTTACAATTTTTATAGGTACTTCGGGGAGGGCTTAAATGAATGTGTATGAAATATACATATTTTATGGAAGTATATGTACAAACATCCTGTCTTCTCAGAAAACACCACTCTCAGGGTTTCTAGACCTCACCCTAATGCAGATGTCAACACAATACATCAGCCTCTCTAATCAAAGTCAGCTGGGGGCATCATTTTGCTTTACCAAACTACAAAAATTCTACAGCTCATTTTATTAAAAGTAAAAATGTCATCAATATACTGTTGTATCTCTTGTCCAAGAAAAATAAAAAAAAGAGAATCCATCTTTGGATAATATTACGTTCTAAATTTTATTTCTTATATTTCCTACTGCTTTTGAGGATTATTCAATACTGCAGATGCATTCTGGCTTCAGAAAACACTCAAGTCATGTCACAGAATCTTATGTAATCTTTGATTTTTGCAATCACAGAAACACAATATTGAGAGTGCCATGCAGTTACACACATTGCACAAAGACTTCTGCCTGGTTCACATATCTTGATTATGCATGGGACTTCAACATTCATGCTCTTGACATTCACTCCCTCCACTGAAGCACCATGGAAACAAAATTTGATATGAGAAGTGGTCCAGAGGAGCTGTACAAACACAAAAACTCACAACTTCTCTCCCATTAGCATCTCTCCACTGTTAACAGTGGCTTTAGCTTACTACAAGTGAAAAAGACAATACTTCTTACAAAACAGTACATGACAAAAGTGAAAAATCTACCAAAGTTTCCTTCAATTTAGAGGAAAAAAAAAACACTAGAGGGAGTACTGGAATAGCACCAAAATTCTGACATGAAGTGAGAACAAAAGAATGAGTTTCTGTATTAGCGCCAGAATGAACAAGGCAAGTAAAATAAAGCTCAAATAAAGTTAATTGCATGTTTTTAACTGACATTAGCCTGCCTTTTGCTAGTACATAATACACGTTTCTAGTGACAGAGCTTACAAGTACTGTAAGTACCTTTGTACAGCAGGGATTTGGTAGTGGGTTTCTTTAGTTTTTTAATTCTCTGAGGTATATACAGCAATGCTTCAACTATACGCAACATAAATTGAACTAGAAAAGAATTACGCCAGAACGGCAGCTTTGTCCTGCTTAAATCCTGAATTTTTGTAACAAAATCTATTTCTTCTTCATCCAGCATATCCCCAAGACACCATGTTACAAGTGCAAAGATGACAGACACACATATATTAAAATCTAAAAAATTCTAAGTCAAAATTAAGACTTCCCTGTGACACTGAGTTTTTGTGTTTGTGGGGGTTTTTATCCTGCCTGTACTTCAGTTCTTAGAATTCATAGAAGACTTAACATTTACATCCAAATCAAACAACAACATAAAATAAGACAAGTTTAGATAAGTTATCTTCAGAATATTCGTTACCTGCATAAATTAGTTTTTGGCCAGCTACTGGAAAGGCATCTTTCCCCCTTTCTGATTCAATCTTCTCTTTCAGTGCCTTCACCTAAAGCACAAAAACAGTCTTAATGAAAACAAAGTTCACAGTACAAACCTAATTAACTATACTTTAAGTTTTATATACTGAAGAGTAGTTTCAATCATGCCTTGATTACGTCAAGTTTATCAGTCCTCTGAATATGTCACTATAACCACTTTGCAGAGCAATATGGCCCCTTCCCAAATAGTCTCCTGTGCTGAATCAAATTAGGTAATTATTTTTTCCATGAGAAGTTATAAGTGTACAACACAGTAAAAAAGTAAATTAAGAAATCAGGGGAGCAGAAATGTTTTCATCTCTTGACCCATTTGCAGTGTTCTTGCCCTGAATGCAGAGGGTACATCTGCTATAAACACAGCTGAAGGTTTTCATCATCACAACCACTTTTCAGGGAATGCCTGTTTTTTGTAAGATCACCATGACATTCAACCTTGAAGTCTCCATATATAAGGACCTGTGAAAAATGTTCAGATGCCTTTCATACATAAATTGTTTTCAACTCCTCCCCCCTCCACCACAACTTCTGGAGCTTCACATAGCATTTCTGAGCTTACTCATTTACTTGCTTGCATTGACCACTGATGCATCATCCACACTGTCACAGCTCCAATAGCTCAAGAGCCACTGTTAGTTGTCATGTTAAAGAATGCTCTCAGTTCCCCAGAAAGGCTCCATAATGCTACCCTGAGGAGGTAAAGCAAGCTCCTGTAAAAGCATTCCTGTACTGACACATTTGCAGTCATGTTTTAAGACAAACTGCCTGCACATGCAGTCAATTCTTCTTGCTTTCCTGCAGACAAACCCCGTATACAGAAAACAAAGACAAACCATCTGTTATGACCTTATTACTACAAGCTAACACCACCTTCTAAAGATTTTTGTTTTTTGTTTTTTTCCTGAATATTCAAAAAACCTTTTTCATAAAACTGCAAGGATACAGAATGCAACATATTGCTTCCCTCTATGGAACTAAATAAAAAGAGGGACCCAGCTCTTTTTCCCCAGCAGATGAAGAAAGGATGCTCTTGGTATTTTGTATCATACATGCCATCCCAGCACCTGCCAAATGTTTTGGAATTAGTCTCCAACCAGATGTTTTCCCACAGCAAAACTAAGAGCAGCTCACTGCCACCCCTAAGTCCTAAGGACAGTCAAATTTGACAGTAATTTGCTGAAAGCACCATCATTCTCATGCATTTACTTTACAACAATCTGTCCTAACTTTCGATTTACATTTATTTCTAAAGCACACTTTCTTGAAAATTAAAAATATAACTCATTATTCCTCCCCCAATTTTAAGGATGGAAGTCACTCACGTTGCTGCTGGAAAATCTCTTTTACCAGATAAGTCATCAAGGAATTTTTTCCTTAAGTTTAATAACGTCTAATATTTCACAAAACTTCAGTTTAAGTCCTACATGCACTAGGGCAAATTATCCCTTGAATAATGTTAAAAGCCTGTTATGTTTCCAAATGTCTATTTTTTAACACTCTATGTACTCTTATATATTTGTACCAAACCACTCAAAGATAATGACTCGAGGTTACTTCTTTTATACCTAGTCACCATGTTTGTCATAGATTTGTAACAAATATTGCAATGTGACTAAGGTGTATAACCTATTTGGAGGGTGAAAATCACAGTTTATTTCAAGTCCAATGCATCAATCAAGGTACTGGCCTCAAATGTCTACTTTGTCTTGTCATTTTCTATTGTTTTATTCCAGAATTTTTCCCACAAGGAACAAAACCAAGATCTGTTCTCTCAAACTGCTTTAGCTTGGGAGACAGGTATTTGTTAAG
>VXBI01001090.1:0-43363 GCA_013397375.1 Toxostoma redivivum
GGTTCAGTCATATTCTCTGCAGGGTGAAACAAAGCAATTGCACTAGTATGTCGTTGTTCTCTAGTATATTATATATAGATAAGTATAGATAAATAAATATATACATATTGAAAATGCAATATTTTGATGGATTAAACTCTCTTCAGTGAGAAAGTTGTGCATTTTGTGTTAAGAAGTACCCCAGTATTTCCATCTAAATGTAAATTCCATTTGAGACAAGGCATTTTTAAACTACTAACTAGCAATTTATAAAGGTTGTGTCCTGTGTCCTGCAGAAATTTACATTAAGGTGGGAAATCTATCCTAGCTCATTTAAAATTAAAGCACAAATTTTGCAATAAAGATTTAATTTTAAAGACAGGACTCCAGGTAGCATGCAACACAAGAGTAGCCTAGTGACAGTTAATAATAATAATCAGGATGATTTAAAAACATTTTCATGAAAGCTTTATCATAGGAAATCAGAGTGAGTGATTAAAAAAAAAAAAGTGTTTTGATCAAACAAACAACAACGACAACGACAACAACAAGACGTGTTTTAACAAAAAGAAGGGAAGGGAAAAGCCTGCATTGTCAATATAATTTTTCCTTTGTTTCTTTCTTTGCTTAAGTGAAACAAAATTCTGTTGCTGTGAATGATCTTTTTTTTTCATTGGAGTTTAAATTGAACGCAATCTCTATTTACATTAAGCTTTTTTTTTTGTCTATCATATTTGTTGGTTGGAATCTCATATTTTCTAGGAATGAGTTCAATTTTCCATGACTATTGGCAGATGTTTCTCTAGGATCTTCAGTGAAAATGATGTATTTGTTGATAACCCCGGGCTTGCTAAAAGGGACTTTGCTTCCCATCAATGAGTCTGTTTTTTCTTTTGAGAGCTTTAGTCAACAGAAACATACTCCATTTCTTCCAAAAATGTCTAAGGGTAGTTTCACTCATTTTGAATGCATACTAAAGTCAATGAATTTTTATTTGATTCAGTTACTCTTTTTTCTTTGTAGTAGGTGAAATACATAATGCTGTAGTTTCACTTATTTGAAACCTGTTTTTGCAAGTTATATATTTATTGGCTTTAATAGTTTAACCTAGTTAAACTAGTTCCAACATAGTAGCTGTTATAGTTTTGTTGTAAGTAGATTTTATTCCTAAATGTTTTTACTGTTTTTATGCTCAACTTACCACTTCACTACCCTGGTAGGAGCATTTGAGGAGTTTAGTTCATAGATCTGCAAGATGCCATATAGCAAGAGCATGCCAGTGTCTTCGCTGGAAAAATGGTTTTATTAATAAATAAAACAAGTAGGTGTTATTTATTAGAGGAAAAAAAATGTAGAGAATTCCTGCATACTGAAATACTGACATTTTGTGCTTCTTTCTCTTCCCCTACTACCATTTCAAACCATGACAATCTTTGTTACAAAGCCTCTCTTCCCAGTGCCTCAGAACAGTTTCAACACAGCACTGTTCACAGCCACATGGTTTCTGTCACATAAGACGGACAGAAGAAACTCTTCCTTTTGCAGTTCCTCCAAAATGGATGCCTTTTCTTTGCTTTGTTCCTGGCAAGTTTGCCTCTCTTTTTTTGAGGGTTGGAGATACAGGATTTGGGGGGGGGTGGTGATGAGGTTTTTTTCCCCTTATTTTCCCTTTTTTCCCTTTTTTCCTTCCTTTTTTTCCCCCTTTTCTTTTTCCTTTGTTTGCATTTTGTTTGATGTTGTGTTTTTTGGTTTTGTTCTGTCTTTTGTGTGGTTTTCTTTTGTGTTTGTATGGGCTTTTTTTGTTTTGTTTTGTTTTTGTTTGTTTTGTCTAAATTTTTTTGTTTGGGTTTTTCTTAATATCACAATGCTTCTTTGCTTACTTAGTTTAGATTTAAATAAAACACAATGTTGGTAGAACATTACATAGCTAGTTTCATTCCTTTCATCTTTTGTTAAGAGGTAAGCTACATAAATAGCTGCAAATTATTAAAAATTTGTGATATTTTATTACCTTTTAAAATACATGGTAGAACCCCATAATTTCTTTTACATGAATATTTTTCTGCTGTTCTTTTTCTTGCTCTGTAATAGAATTTGAATAGTAGGAGAGTCTTGAAAAAATTATTTTAAGAACAGGAAAAAATTACTCTCTCTTCCTATTTTCACTTTAGAAATCAGGACTTACATCTAGTGCAGGTAACTGAAAATTGAATGTATTCCAGTGTCAGTTCTGACTATGGTTTGCCTTGTGACAATAATAAATAAGCTTTTCTTTGGTCCAGTTT
The DNA here is from genome assembly GCA_013397375.1 of Toxostoma redivivum. Classification (NCBI taxonomy): domain Eukaryota; kingdom Metazoa; phylum Chordata; class Aves; order Passeriformes; family Mimidae; genus Toxostoma; species Toxostoma redivivum. Next base: position 2,265 of record VXBI01001090.1, read on the forward strand.
CTTCTTCTGTGTTAGGATGAAACACAACTATTTGAAAAGCATTCTGAAATTCCTGGAAGGAAGTTGCATAAAACTACACATTTTTCATTATGTATTGGAAGGTATATAGGTAAATATTGTTCTACTTTGCTGAGCAGAAGTAAAAATGAAATGCCTTAAACTTGATGGAACAATGATTTTGGCAAAAAGAAAGAAAAGTAGATTGAGAATCTAGATTAAATCTGTTTGGTTTTATTTTTTGTAGCTGTATCATTTGTGAATTTTCAGGGATGAATAATGCTTACCAGTTGAAACAATGAGATTATTGATGTCCAAAGATCTCAGGTTAATTCATCCTGCTGTTTCACTCAGCATTTAGAAAAATTACGAGGTATATACATGAGTGATGAATTTTCGACATCTCAATCTTGAAAAAAATTAGCCACACTTTTGCGAGAATTTATCATATGCTTTAGGGAAACTTAATGAATGTGATGAAGTTTTATATGCTTCACATGAGACTTGTCCAGAACTTCTCCTTCTGATTGGAATTTCGTTGCATTCTTCTTCCCCCAGACAGAAGTCATTATGTATTGTGATTTACCATTGAGAGTTTAATTTGCTGACTTCAGCACCCTTAGTACAATGAATTAGATGCTAAAAGGTGAAACCTGAGTAAAAATGTAAAATGAAATCTTAGAACATCTCAAAATACTTAGAAAAAGTATTTTCTGAACTTAAGTAAATTATTACTTTATTAGTATCGGGACAAGTCACTACTCCATTTTCTGTGCTGTGTTTAGGACACAGCAATGAGGAATGTCCAACATTTCTAAGGTTCATACAGCAGTAGTATTTAATTTTCAGTATGATCAGTCTGTCAGCATTACCACATGTGAATGTAACCATATTTTTTAATTGCAGCTAGACTTGGAGCTCTCTAAAAGTTTGAGTTGTGTGGAAAAAAAGATTCCATACACTCATGTAGTTATTTTGCCATGGATCTTCAACTATTGTTAAACCCAAAACTGAATTTAAAAAAGACTTCTGAAGGTCCTGTCAATAATTTGACTTGCTGTACCACACTAACTTGCCATGTTGGTTGTGAGACATATACTAATTGTGCCAGAAGATGGCCTTAAATAATCTAATGGAGTAATGGTTTATTTTAACTGATAAATAGCTATCCAAAATGAAAGAAAATTTCCTATTTCTTAGCCCATTTACTCATAACACGTGCATATCTTCTCCTTTAATCTGCAGTATGTTGAGTTCTAATTTGAAGTTTTCCCCAGGCGGTATGTTTAGAATGGAATTTTAAAATTGATATCCTATTGATTTTATTTTGATTCTTGAGAATAGAGAAGAAATGTTTCCTTACTAGGTATCCTGTTAAATTGTCTTCTTACTTCTTACTCTACAATGTGTTGCAGCTCTCCCTTTGCTGTAATTAGTGAGCTAAGAATACTGCAATTTATCGGAATTGCTGTAGTTGGGGTCATTTGTAAATTCCTTTCTTATGTTTGATAATAGTAAACCTTCTGTTAGTAAATCCATGACAAGGACTCTAATATTTGTATGAAAAAGATAACTGATGTAGTAATGTGTCAGTATTAGGTATTGCACAACAAGAAGTTATTGTTTATAATTATATGTATGTATATACATTCAAATATATTTACACACATATTATTGCACAGACTGTTTTCTTACTTTTGGAGCTGTTATGGAATTGGTTAATTCTGGTCTGTTGCAGATGGAGATTGATTTCTTTAAAATAAATTCTAATTTTAAAATACAGGGGTTGGTAGGCAGTTCAAGATATGGTATAGAAGCTGTTGTTTTATGGCTCTGTGGAAGTGAAGTATGAAGATACTAAGGAAAGAACAGAGAGCTAAGAGAAAGATGGAGCAAGAGCAGTTGGCACACAGCAGAGAGGTAATGGCTCTAGGGAGGGAGTTTCTGTTGTATGGAATCAGTGATGGACAGAGAGGTGAATGTAAGTGAAACAGCAGAAAAATTCAAGCTAGACATGCAGACTGAAATCTGAATAAATAAAGAAAAAGAGGTTAATAGTGACTTTAATGGTGACTTAATCTTTCAAGGGCTAAGAGTAGTGCCCTTAAAGATACCACTAAAGGATAAAGAGGAAGAAGGGCTGTGAAGTGGAATATTTAAGAAAATATGGGGGTTCCTTTAGTTGTGTCTTGTCACACTGTTTCTGTTTCTTTCAAAGTATTAAGAGAAAAATGACCACATTTTTGTGATGGTAACTGGTGCTGATGGAATCAATTCTACATAATACAAACTGAGTCTTTTTTAGTAGGAATTTGTAGGTGGCATTATGTATAAATGTTAAAGTAAATTAGAAATAGAAATTAAGGAAAAAAGCCATATATTTTTAAAGGCCCTATTTAATACTGAGCTCTTTAAAAATATTGCAGACTGTTTGGTTATGTATATATGAATACAAATAATGAATTTAAGCGGATTTTTTTTCTATGGTATACAAAGACCTTAAAGAATGGTATTTTGCATTTGTATTTTTGTTATGTGTGACTGGATGTGTCAGAGAAAAGAGTACTGTCTATGATTTACCAAAAGAAAGCTTGCTTTCTCAATGTTTGTACAGATGGTTAACTGCTACCAAAGGTTTCTGCAACACTGCTTACAAGTTGCCAGAAGGTTCCTGTGAAAATACATCACAGCCTGATTCCATAGGAAAGGAACTGTTACTGTTACCGAGATTTATTAAATCCTGTCCTCCTAGCAAACAGTGCCTATCAAGCACTTCTGCAGTCAGTCCAGAGGAAGCAGTTCCAGTCACAGCACCTTTAAAATGTTTTTTATCAAAATGTGTTTTTTACATTGTTTGGACATGCTTCATTGAAAGTATTGCAAGAGTGGGATATAGTGCATGAAATAATTATTTGCGTATATTTTTGAAGCTGGTAAGAAGAATCTAAATTGTTTAAAATGTTTATTGCCACTGGTCTCTGAAAAAAGCTTTAGTCATTATAATCTTAGTCATTATAGGAAGGAGCATCACTGAAAAATGGCGTGATTAAATAATTTTAGGGCATGCTTTGTACATTGAGACATATAAGGTAAAGAAGGTTACCAGCCTAATGCTTGCCTCATCCTGATAATTTGTTGCTTTCATAACTGTTTTTTAAAAATGCCCTTTCTGTTTACAAAGTAGAGAATTTTCCATGGACTCCTGTGACTTTTAGCCTCCACATGATGTCCCACAGGTGTGTCATTTACCTACATTGTGCAGTTGCAATGTGAGTTAGGTAATGTTTTGTTTCTGAAATGATTTTGTAAGTGAAGGAAAAAAATAGCCTAATGAAGTACTACAATTCTTCTTCAAATTAAAACTTTGGAAGACGTTTAGCTAAAATAGATTTCAGATACAGTGAAAATCACATTTTAATTAACAAAACCCAATACTTAGTGCAAAATGTTCAAAATCCTTCGGATGATTTCAAGCTTAGTGTGCTAAATATTTTAACACACTAAGTAGTATAACAGCTAATGTTTCGGTGGGGAAGATGCTTTTGTGAACAGACATCAGTTCATATCTTACAAGATGCGTCAGAGGTATACTTCATTGAACTAAAAGGTTAAAATGCAAATCACAAAGACTTGACTGTGGATGTGGTTTTCTGTGCTTAAAACTATGGTTCTAAGAAGTACTACTTTCCATTACTAGTCAAATAATAAGCCATCTATTTACTTTCTCTTGTAGCAAAGTATGATATTCTCTACAGATGTTTTTATATTAGTTTTAAAAATCCCAGAATTCATTTTATGAANTTATCCAAGCTTGTATTCTTGTAATTTTCATTAGGCCCCCCAAATTTTCTTTCTCATTATTCCTGTTACATCGTTTCTCATCATTCTTATTACAATGAAACCATAATTATACTCAATTTCCAAACAATCGTTACATTTAACAATTATATCATTTATCATATGATGATTACGCAGATGTAGCTTCACATGATCTAGAAAGAAACAAAGCTCAGTATTCGTTCCCAGGGCCTAGTTCTCTTTCCCAGGCCTACCAGACCCAACTTCTTTTCCATCCCCCTGAACCTATTGTATGCAGTTCTCCCGATTTTAGAAACATTTTAACCCTGTGCTATCAATGTAACAAATATATATCACATATATTTCTTCCAATTAATTAAAATTGCTGCAACTTTTTTCTTTCAATTCATTCTGTAAAGTTTTGCCCTTACTAATAAATTTTAGTTGAATTGCTTACCTTCAAGCTGTATATATATGACAGGATAAATAATAATCGTAGTAGTGGTATCATTGGTAATATTAATAGTAAGAATTTAATAGTAAGAACTGTGAAGGAGTTTCATTCTCTTAAGTATTCTGATTGTCATAGTAGTATTTGATTGAAGAATAAGTATCAAACTAATTCTGTTTTATATAGAAAATACTTTCCAGTACAAAGGTTGATGGCAACATCAGCTGACTTTTACATGATAGTCCAATTACTTTGATTTTTGCATTTACTTAAAAAAAAAACCCAACAAAAAAACCCCAAGTTTTCCCAGAAAAAAAAAATCGCTGAATACTTTAGTAGAGAGTGTTTTGTGTTTTTCCTAGCAGCCTTCTTCAACAGAATCACATTTAGTTTTGTTTAGAGAGAATCTTTCAGTTATTTTTTCAAGTTAGGAGCAGGAAGTGACATAACTGTCAGCTACAAGTCAGTCAAATGAGAAATGAATTAAAAGCAGTAAAAACTATCACCACCACCATCAAGACTGAAAGATCCTCCAGATTAGTAATCAAGGCAACATGTTTTGTGTTTGTGGTGGGGTTTTTTTCTTGAACTATTTGGGAAAATATGAGTAGAAATTATTTTCAGAACATGTCTGCTCATGTCATCTGATATGATAATTCCAAGTATTTCCACCCTTCAGTGCCTAGAAGTCTGTCTTCTGTTTTTTTGGGCAGTGATAGACTGTTGAGCTCTGTTGTTTTTTACTCAAAAGTATACTTTATTTGAGTTTGAAAACTTAAAAAAAAAAAATCTACTGTATTTCTGATACCTACCCTGGGTTTGTTAATTCCTTTGCAGTAGTTCTATTAAAATTAAATGGAAACTGATCTAAGATTACTGAAAGACAGAAATTGTGTCCCATTTAAATGTGATTTATTTTGAGTCTTTTAACTCCAGCATAGAATACATTTTATTTCTTGATGTATTTTCTTCCTTAATGCTTCATTGCTTACTTAAGTAATTATTTTCTGTCAAGGCACTGGAAGTCTTGGTGTTTAACAGCAAAATTTTGGCTTTAACCATAATTTCTTACTGGTCTGTCGCAGCAGGGCTCAAATGTGAAAAGATTTTTGTTTGTTAAAGGGAGAGAAAATCACTGTTGCTTGTCTTTTATTTTACAGATTTGAATTTTAAAAGTTAAAAATATTACTGTGGATTTCTGTGCACTTTTCCAGTATACAGAAGTGTCTTAATTTTTTTTTCAGTTCTTATTGTGTCTAATCAAGGACTCTCTGACTGGAACATACTGTTTCAAATATGTTTGAGTTTTTTACAGGGTGTGTGTATAAGTGTATATATGCACGTTGTTTGAAAAGGGAGCAGTCACATGGTATTTTGGATAGAAACTATAATTACAGACAACTGCATAAAGTAAAAGTTCGTCTTGAATTTTTTTTCCTTCTTTCATTTCATCCTCCATTAGATGGCAGTGTTGTGAATATGCAGCATATTGATGTTGACATATTGAAAAGAAAGCAAGCATTTTTAACACATCTCAGATGCTTTTCCATTATATATCTTACGAATTTCAAGAGGAAGAAGGGTGAACTAGAAATGATAAATGAGAATAGTAGATAAAGAAATTTGCATTTAGTGCGCAGAAATGTAGCTAGTAGGAAAGTTGCATTCAGTCCTTTGTGTGTTTCAGCTTTTTTAAAAAAAGGTAATAAAACTAGTTGTAGTAAACCGTAAATCCAGGCCATGCATTTACCAGATTTTTCTGTACATCTCTTCTTACCTGAAAGAAAATAGTCTCAGTTTTGTGCTTTAACAGAGTTATTTAGCTATAGCCAAGTTCTTTCAAAGTTTTTTCATGTCAGACTGTGTTTTAGCCAATCAATTAGCTTTCAGTTTAAAAAAAAATTGCTAAGGTTTTTTTGGCAAGGTTTCGGTAGCATAAAGTTGCTTTAGCAGTAGCTAATACCAGAGCAGATCACGAGCAGTCCACACACTGGACAAATATAACTGACTCCAAAATGAACCTGCTGCTACCCAAAGCTGACCCTATCAGTGACTCTCGTGGCATTCATATGATAGCAAATTTAGAAAGAATAAAAATCACTCTGCAGCAGTTGTGAGAGAAAGGAGTGAGGAAAATGTAAAAGAAATAGCCCTACAGACACCAGTCAGGAAGGAAGTAAAGCCTGAAAAATGGGTGTGTGGGAAGGCAGTTTTAGTTTTGTTCTCATTTATCACTGTCATAATGTCTTATAAATTGACATTAAATGAAAGTAATTTCCTCAAGAGAAGTCAAAGGTGGTAGTTGGTCAGTGATGTGCCTACCCTTATCTAGACCCGTGGCATTTTCCATCTTATTTTCTCTTTCTGTCCTGCTGAGGAGGTGAAAGAGGAGAGCAAGTTGATGGACACCTGTCAGTCAGCCAGGATTAACCCACTATAGTAGTTAATGTGCTGTAGACATATTGATTAACTTAATGTAGTTGACTACTATCAAGTATTTTTGAGTGGTGGGTACAATGACTTTAATCTGAAAATTGGCTCAGCCTTTACCATATTTTAAGTGGAGGCTCTTCTGCATTTTCATGACCATTAAGATTTTATTCAAATAGGACTAAAATATTCTAGTCAGATGCATAAGAAAAACAATGCAAAAATTCTTTCGGTGACTAAAGTCAGGGATTAGATTAAATTTGATGAAGAAAGTATTACATGAGATTTTAGAGTCTGCACTGTACAGTGGATTGGATAACATGGATATAGCACACACTTCCAGACCTCAGACATAATACTCCTCTCTCTTGCTTCCTTTTTACTCTTTGGAGAAAAAAATGGGAAAATCTGTAACTTGATGTGGTACTTGAATGCATTTATGTTTTCAAGAGTGAAGTGCTTGTAAAAACCTTTGGGTCAGCAGGATACTACATGAGTTATTTTAAAAAGTAAAATTCTGATGTCATTCAAGATATATGCAATCTCTGGATTCAAGGTGGCAAGGTTTGCTTAAAATTGTCAAAACTAGCTAATGCAGTGGAAAGAATGCTGTAGTTTCTTTTTGTTCTTAGCCCATAGGAGTTAATGAAACAATGGAGTGTCCTTAAGTACTTTTGAAAATCCTAGTGTGACACATTTTTTCAGGTAGTGTTTTCTCTTGAATAATCCTTTCCTCTTGAAAACAGAGGAAATGTGAAAAAGGAAAGTAATAATCACAGTAGAATTGGTTTTTGCATGTTGAATTTTTGTTCTGGGCTTTTAAAACTGCAAACTGTTGCATGTCCCAGTGCTTGTCACTTACAAATTCCTCTCTTGTCTTGCAGTGCACTTGTAGAAGAGACATGGTGTCGATATCCATGGATGTCTTTGTGAGGAAGTTTCAACCAGACAGATATCAGCTGTGGAAACAGGGCAAGGATTTATATACCATTGATCATACAAAACCAACTCCTGAGTCAACACCTGAAGTAGAGATCTGGCTGCAGAGAAGAAGGAAAACGCAGAACTTGCCCAAAGGGTACTTATGTTTCTTTACAGTCTGTTTAATTGTCTTTAATATGATGGCAGTGTCCTTTCTGTTATGTTTTGGCCACTTCCTCTGATGTTGCCTTAGTTTTGGCCACAACAGATTTTATTTTCTCATAGTAGCAGTGAGGGTGTGGGGCTTGGAGCTGTGTGGTCATGCCTACGTTGTTCTCTACCACACGCATCACTGCTGGGGGACAGAAATAAGGGATTCTTAGTTCTGAGAAGGAAGGGGGCATGGTGTGCACCCGGGGCCTGGGGGCCAGAATGTCCTTTTGTCTCAGAAAGCCTCATGGCTCTGGATTGATTGGACTCAAATGAGCATTTTGTATGTAGTCACCCGTTTATATAAGCTGTTGTTACTAGTATTGTTGCTGTTACTGTTAATTTTCTTATCTCACTGCTGTTTCCAGTAAATTGTTATCTCAACCCATAATCTCTGTCTTTTCTCTCTCTCTCTCTCTCTCCCTGGAGGGACTGGAGGGAGAGGAATGGCTGCATGGATTTTAACTTTGAGCCAGGCTTAAACTATGTCATATATTTTCTTTTAATTCATTTTCTTTAGACAAAAATGATTTTTCTTTTTTCTGTGTTAAGATGAACCTGGGGACAAGCCAGTCTTTTTTCAGAGTGACTGTGAAAATTTGACTTAAAAGTTTTGTGGGTACCTAAGAAAGTTAGTGATTATGGAGTACATCCAAATGCATTCAAGTGTTGCACTTAAAATCTCTCTTTAGTAAGGGTTACTACAGTATAATTTTCAAGGTATGGATGGTTGCCATTGTTTCTAGAGAACCAGCATCCAAAAGACAAGGGAGAAGACTCCTAAGAGCTGAAAAGGAGGTTAAACAGGAAAAACTTATCATAAAACTCTGAGAGAATTCCACCAGCTGTTTCAAGTCTCTAGTAAAAGTTTTTGCCCTCATTGCTGTTTAACTTCAAGGAGGTACCACTGCCTGTTTGTCACACTCTCACAGTTCTGCAGCCAAAACCTGGCTTGTCTACCACAGGTCAGTTGCAGATCATAGTAAGGGCTAAATCTCAGTTGGTGGTACTGACACCACTAGGAAATTTAGGAGAATAAACTTCTCAGCTTGTCACTGAAGCTATAAAAGCTTTGACCCTTTAAAGCAGTTTTATGTCTACTTTACTGAGATGCATTGTGATTTTTGTTTGCATTGCACAAACATTTTTTGTACAATTGTGCTTTCCTATCTTACTTAACAAGATCTTTATGGATTTTCTTCTTCATTATCTAACAAAGATCTACTTAATTTCTAGCCAAAGGTGGGCAGTTTTATTGGTATCTTGGTATTTTAGTGCAGTTTTATTGAGTTGGAGATAATACTGATTTATTAAAGATCTTTTTCCTTCCTAAAATAATTTTACAGTATAGTGGCTTTCAAAACTTGGTCTTAAACCAAACTTCCTCACTTTCTTTGTAAGTTTATATATTTCTTGAGAAAGAGATAGGAAAGTGTACCTGTAATGTAAAGGACCAGCTAGCATTGTAGTAGAATATTGTTTGTGAAAATATAATACCAAGTTTGTTCTGTGTAAGGGTAGTTTGTGAGGTAGAATCACTTCTTGAAAAAGGACAACCAGTGAAGCAGCTGAACAAACAGTTTGTTAGTACATGTACAATACTAACCTGGAGTCGCAGAGAGAGTAATTCTGTTGTTTAACTAGGTGAATGCCATTTTTCCCTATAGCAGGTTTCCCTGCATCTATTGTGCAGTGAAGATGCAAATTCCCACTTGGACCAGCAGTGATCCATTTGGTAGTACCCTTATGGGTAACTGGTTCTGAGTAAAAACAATAATTTCTAATAATTGTGTTGAAAGTTTTATCACGGAAACACATGGACTGATTTATGCACTTTGCTAAGCTAATAAACACAATTCCAGCGCTGTTTAAATCTTGAGTCAGCTTTTGTTCAGGCATGGTAGCAGTGTGCATTGCACACTGGATAAAATGTTTATTCAGCTTTGTTTCTAGTGTAATGTGTTGGTTGAAATTATCATTTTGATTATGGGAATAATACAAGTTTCAGCAAAGTGAAAATAAAAATACCATCTATGGGAATCGTCATGAGTATAGTGATAGGGAAAGCTTATCTCTGACATTTATGGCTGAAATCCATTGCTGCTATATAACATCTAATGACTGCATGTAAAGAGTAATAATACTTTCTGTTATTTACAATGTGAACTGATGGTTGTCTCATACTTCGGCAAATTTTCTGGAAATTACTATTTTATAGTGAGTGTGTTGAAAGATGCACATTTATAGACACAGAATATAAGGGGTAGCAAAACGTGTTTCTGGAGATGTGCAGAATCTAAGATGCAAGGCCTTTGTAGAGCTCACTAAAATTCACCTGCCATAGTAGTGCTTTTGTCTCTAATGTGTTATGAGCTTTGAAACCTGCAGTATGGTCATGTTAAATATACCTCTTGGTCACATAGTTGAATTTAAAACTGGACAGATTTCCAATTATATTTATTCTGAACTTATAAATTATGAACCTGTTTCTAATGAGTTTGCCATTTCTCCTCCTTAAGCTTTCTCTTATACTTCTGAGGGTGCAAAAACTTAGGCTCAATTTTTAATTTCAACCTTTTTTTATTTTTAAACACAGGATAAGTATATATATATTGCTTGATGTTGTAGCCTTTCAAAGTATTTGGTGATCATAATTTTTACCTTTTTCAGATGCTTGTTGGTTCTGTTATAACTAATTCTAAAACTTCCAAACAGATCAGCTCTTATGAGGGTATTCAGACTAGTGTTTTATTAGCAGTAGGGTTTGGAAATACCATCTGATTTTTATGCTACTGAGAGAGTTTTGTCTTCATTGTCTTCATTGTCTTAATGAAAGGGTTAGTTCTTCTTTGGGTTCAAAATAATGATTTATTAAAAAGCTAGTTTGTATGCTAGTTAACTAATAGTTACTTAAAAACTGTTTTACTTTTAGAGTTTAACAACTTTGCCATGGAATGGTGATAAAAGATTAGAAGGTTAAATCCAATCAATTGTCAATTTATCACTTAAGAAATTGTAGCACTATCTCAACACAAAAAGATGAAAAATTGTCAGATTTTTACTACTTTAAGCAGGTGAAAGGGACATATATTGGTAGATGTGTTATCTTATCCAAGACAGACTTTCTACTCTGACAGCAATATCTCCTGTAACAGCTTCCAGCACACCAGATCTCGATCTAAAAAGCTTAAAACTCCAGAGGACAAGAGAGTATCTGCTATGCTAGCTGATGCAGAAATTATAGTGACTGAAGCAGCTACTGATGGCTTCAAGGTCAGTGAAGAACCAGAAAAAAAAGTGAGAGTAGTAAACACAGGAGTGCCTTCTGGGGAAGAAGAAAACAGTGGTAGAATGCATCTGGATCAGCATTTATTGGATCGTGTCAAGGTTGCAGGTGAGATAAGCACTGATTATGTTTCACATGTAAGCTGTAGCCTTTTTATACTCTAATGCCGCAAATCAGTGGATGTTAAACTAAAGTGTTATCCTAGAGCAGCATACTAAAGTACTTACACAGAGAGTTATTTATGCAAAGAAGATTGATATTTGGTAAGAAAGAGAAAATAGAAAAGTTAATATTCTGAGTTGAGAGTGATACCACCTGTTTTTTAAAGGAGCAAAAAGAGTGAAGTTTTGTAAATTATACTTCTTCAGTGGATTCATACGTTACAACGTTATGGCAAATGTTTTTGATATGGAAATGATACAGAATGTCTTAACACTATTCAAACAGTACAGAACATATATACTTGTGAGTATGCTACATATATTTACATGATGAACCTGCAGATTAGAAGTGTTCAATACCTGTTCACAAAAATGCTGTATTTTGAGCCTCCAGATTCCTTTTAATTTCCTCTGGACCTGTCTGACAGCTATAAATGTCTTGTCTATTTCACATTCCATTTTAGTTCTGATGTAGTTCCTCATTCCTATTCACAAGGCGAACTGCAGTTTTAACTTTAAGTTTAGAAGTGGTCCTATTTTGTTTTATATTGCTACTGAAAATTCACTTTCAAATTACATATAGACGGTATTTTAATTATTATGAGCATTAATGGTTTTGTTGGGGCTTATTTGGAGGTGATAATCACTACGACTGATTCACATAAAGATACCAAGATATTGAAATATGGAAGTTTAGAAATTCACCTACATAAATTATCTGGTGCTCTATCAAACCATTTCCAGGTCTGTTCTAAAAAATTTTTTTTTAAAGGTGCTATTGCTTTACATCTTCCCACAACTTTTAAATAGAGGTTTGGAATGTATGTGACCACAGAGAAAATAGTTTTTAGTTAACACCCATTCTATTGGCACTCATTTTATTTGCAAGGAAAGGAAAAGTAGAGGAAAGTGGAGAGCTGCCCCCTCTCCTTTGTCCTCTTAAAGGGCCTGGACCTTTATAGGAAACTGGACGTTTTTATATAGGATAGAAGCTCCAGTACCCATATTGAAGAAGGTAGTTTGCTCTGCATTGTCTCTGGCTAATGTGTCCATTATTCTCAGTTGAAGCAGTGCTGTTTGTGCCCAGAGATTACATTTTACTATTGTCTTTGTGTTACTACATTTTATATTCATTTGACTTGAAAATAAATTTTTCAGAGAAAACAAATTCAAATAACCTTTGTAAAGAAAGAATAGCAAGGGACTTAATAGAAACTGTTTTCTCTAATATCATGGATGTGTTGCTGAATCAGAATTTACTGCAGTGTATGCCAGAGTTCTTCAGGAATATGTTTTTTGAGTGACCTCCCTAGCCCATTGTTCTGTCTTTCCAATGCAAGTATCAGCAGAGGAAGAATTTTTGTAATGTAAAATCCACACAATTTCACTCTTCAATATCAATATACAATTATGCTAATTTTTAAAAAATAAAACTATGCTAATTGCTTTTTATTTTTAGACTGATGCTGTTGTTTGAAAAATATTCCTGGTATCTATTTGAAATATGTCTTTATAATTATAAACCATTAATCTTTGGTTATTTTCATTTTTAAACAGGCATAATAGGTATAAAATGCAGGGTATAAGGTTCAATATACCAGCTTTTAATATTTTTTTCATTGACTCAAAGTGCATGTGGGTGATATGAGTAAAAACTAAGGAAGCTACATGAATATTGATTATTTTGAATCAAATGAAGACCTGCCATAATTCAAATGCAAAATACTGATTAAATGATCAAAATTATATTTCATACTCTAAACTCAAACCATTTACATTTAATTTATTCTTTGATAAAACCTATGCTTCACATTTGTATATGCCCTTCTACCAAATGGTTTTCTGTATGATTTCTAAATAAGGAACCATGCTTTGAATTTGAATAATTTAGCTTGCTCTGAAATTCAGTATGGTAATGTAAAGTGGGCTTTATTAACAAATCATATTCTTGATTTATAGGAAGCATCCCTTCAGAGTCAATTTTGAACCCTGATCCTGTACTAGAGAAAACAAAAATGGAAGATGAGTACAGGATAGATTCCAGTCGTTCTTCCTTCACACTTGAGGATTCTGTAGTCAGCAAGCCTGATAGCTGTAGAAAAGAAGAGAGTTTGAAATCTCAGGATCAATATGTTTCATCCATACCATACTGTAAAGCAGACAGACAAACTTCTGAAGCAGAAAATCCAGATAGAAAGGAAAGTGTCTCGACAGAGGATGGTATCAGCAACCTAGAAAGTTCTGGAAGTCATTTGGAACATGGAGAAGTGCCCATTGTAAAAAAGGATGAAGAAGACAGCATGGAAATATCTTATGTATGTGAAGGAAATTACATCATAATAGTAACATATTCTTGATTTAATGAAATATGAATGAGTATTTTTCTAATGAGACCTGATATCCATATTAAAGCATTTAAGAATATGCATGATTCTAATCAGACGATAATTTGAACATGTTTTGAAGTGTTCAGGCAAGAGTGGCAATTTTGATTTGAAAGCAGACTGATTTTAGAGTTTGCTTATTGACATATTTTTTCCTGTTATTTTAGACATCTAGTAATTTCACTTTATAGTTGTGAATCTGAAGTATCAGCAACTATTCTCAAAGCCATTCCCATATTCACTACCTGCCAATATGAGCAGGACTGTGAGCTTCACCTACTTACTATTCTTGGATTTTGGAAATTAACTAAAATATGTAAAGAAAACACCTAAAGGAAAAATCCCACTATTAAAAGGAGTATATTTTCAATTTTTAAATAGTAGGTTTTAATAATGTTTTCTCTTTGGGCCACTTACAAACATATGGCCTTTTTTTCACCCTTTCTATTCTGCTTTGATTCATGGTCAGCTTTGATTTTGAGATGCAAAATGAAAAATTAAACTGTGGTGGTTGTCAATAGCTTTCTGAATGGTGAGCTGAATCTCAAATTGCCATAGAGAGAGCAGGAAATCCACTGCCAATTTGCAAAGACTTCATGGGGAATGTATTTTAGAAGCCAAGCTAAAAATCACATGTGTGAACTGTGCTCTAACGATTTTTTCAATGTTGCAAGTTTTAAAATTCTTGGCTCCAACCTTACCATTGTAACAAGGAGCAGTACAAACATTTCAGTGTTTAACTAACATGTATTGAAGATTGTATCTCTTCCTGTGCCTTTCAGCCACATTATATTTACATATTGCATTTCATATTTTCTGTAGTATTACTGCATATTCTTTCCATTTTAAGTGAAAAAGTGTACTGTACAAATACAATTTAAAAAGCCTGACAATTCCTTTTTTACTTAATTAGTAACTGTTTTAGACCATAAACGTGTCCTGTGCTTTGACCACATGTTCTGCTCTCTGCTTATCATGGTAAATATAATGTTGTTTTATAATTTACTTCAAGGGGCATGTATATAATCTGTTAGGTTGGATTCAGGGTCTTGAGGCACAGAATGCTGTGGTTCGTAAGAATTATGTGAAACTCAGTCCTTCCCACATGTCTGCTAGTGTCCTTGCCCTTCCTCTGGTCCTGACCCTCCAGACACCATCAGGAGCTCACTTTGGGATTCCCCCAGTAGCACTTCAAGACTTTGGAGTGTTTGCCTTAATTTTTGCATTCAATTTTAAAGTGAATATACATAGGGATATTTGAGGGAGAAAAGAATTTATTCATATACTAAATCAACATGTTAGTCATGTATCAGGACTCTTGATTTATCTCAACTTCACTTTTTTGTAATTCTTGAGGAATTTTGGAATTTTTCAAACTAAGCCAGTAGCTTTCTGCTTAATTTTTTAGCCACAGCTAGTGCCGTATTGTATTACAGGTATGCAGAATACTTTGCAGAAAATCAGCAGGATACTGATCTTCCTCAGAAACATCACATGAGCAAAATAGGATCTATGCTCTGTAAGTTGGGAAGGGCTGCACTAAATTGCACCTGAAATGATTTGTGTATGACAAGGATTGCACTTTTTAAATTAAAATGTGTATTCTTAATTAGAGGCAAGTGTTGTATTGGTACACTAAAGGTGTAGTATTTACAGACTTGACAACTGTGTTTGTTTACAGAAGAATGTTTATGTTTGTTATAATTAATTATGCAGAATTACATACTAAATTAGTTGCATTTTTTCTTTTCAGTCAGGGGAAGTTGAAAGAAAGAAAATATCGAAGAGTTGGCGTCATCCACTACATAAACCCCCAGCTAGATCTCCAATGACTTTGGTTAAACAGCAAGCAACTAGTGATGAGGGTGAGTGGACTATTTAATATACATTTCTGATGATAATTTTATGATGCTACGAGACCACACATATAGGCATTTAGTGAGTCATTGCCTTGTGCAGACAGGCTGCAAAATCTAAGAAATGTACCCAACATAGGGGTTTCCTTCTCTGAAATAAATATAAAAAGTAAATCTGATTTACCAGCAATTGTGTATAGAGCCAGCCAAAGTTGATAAATAAAGCTGCTTTAGTCTAGCAAATGTGACTTGTGAAGATTATGGAAATGTGCATCAAAAGTATAGATCTAAATGGAAAACAAACACATTCCTTTTTCATATTATTGTACCATTTTAGTTCTGTAAAGCACAAAATTTTCAGGTGCTGTTTTCCAGACTCTCATACAGCACAACTGGAGTTTAGTTCTCACACTCCCTTAGATTGATAATCTGGAGCTGATGCCTTCTCTGTGACTACAGGTCTGATTCCAACATCACTGCATACTTCAGTGTTTACCTGCAATTTTAATCTGATTTTTTTCCCCTCTCACTTATATTTCATTAACCGTAGCTTTTTCTAACAGCTGCAGATAAATTTTCTTGACTTGAGAGACAGCATGCCTGTTAATTGATTCTTCTTCTTGTACCTAAGCAATATTACACTTTGAGTTGGCAAGTTAGGCATTGTTGAGCTGACTGCTGTTAGTTCAATTGTCCTCTCATCAATACATCTCCCTCCTTGTTTCAGCCCTGAAGTAATTGATTTGTGTCTTCTGTCTCACAAGTTTTGGAAAGCTATACTCTCTGTTTTTATCTGAGCTGCAGCTTTTCCAGGCATGATACTTCAATTAGCTGTTAAGCATCTTTCTGAAAATTAGAGACAAACTTAGACCCACGATCTGTATCATATATGAGTGTGTTTGAATACCTTGAGGGCTAGACAGAGAATATTTCAGAAAATGTTATGGTAATTTAAAGGATGATATTAAGTTTCATCTGGTAAAGTAATTAAAGATTTAATATGTGGTAGGTTGCAGTAAAAGTGCTCTTTTTTTAATTAGAGATTATATTCCTTTTGCCTGCTAATGCTTTTTCAACATTAATCTCCTATTTAAGCATGGATTGTGTGCGATATAATCTGGCTAGATGATGACATGATGACTGTTTTGAGTCAAGGATTTTTCTTATACCATGGCGTTTTCCATCTTGTCCAGTAGTTTGCCAACTTCCTGGTGTATTAATTTTATGTGATACATCCTCACAAGGAATCGTATACCTTCAAGCCTTTCCTCTTTGCATGGTGGTTGTCCTTCTGATAGATAAGAGTGTATTTTGTTAGGAGAATGGGAGCTGTCTTAGAATCTGTAGCCATTACGCACATCTGCTTACTTACTGAAGGAAGCAATTAAGAGTTTTATTGGACATGGCAGTTAGTGGTATTTCCTAGCTGTAACTGGAATTATTATTATTTTCGTGCATTTTTTTCTCATTGTAATCTAAATTATCAGCTGACTTTTGTAAGAACACCAGAAGAGAAACAATAGCATTTAGGTTAGCAGAATGTTTACATCCAAGACAAAGACTGAAGAACTGATGAAAGAGACTGGCAAACTGTAGCCTCATTAAGTTGCCTGGCACATGATGTTATGTGGGTTAAAGATGTGTGGCTAGATGATTTTCTGATTTTTTTCAAGATTTTTTTGTATCAGATACTAGGGAAGGAATCAGTATCAATATGCTAATAACTGACTACATTTGCCTTTATGAATGTGCTTCAGCCTATTCCAGAGTCAGTAGAAATGTAATTGAGCATTTGTACTTACTCAGTTCTTGTTCTCAGTGTTTTTGGGCAAAAATTATGCTGGCTGAGACTGTGGTAGTATAGTCTCTTGGTAAGGTAATTTCTGATTGTTTTACAAGAGGGATTTATGTGTTGTACATTAGTTTATATTTTAATTTATCTGCAAATGAAATAAAGGAACAAGATATAGGCTAGTGCTGCTGTGAAAAGTTAAGAAATTGAGTGTNTAATAATATATATTCAAATTAATATATTTGAAGTCTTTCAGATACTAGCGTTCTATTAAGAAGTTTCTGTGAATAGGGGTGATCAGAGGATGCTAATAACATGTAGGCAGCATTCTCTGACACTGTCAGCCGTTTCAGAATTGTAATTTTGCAGATAGAATACTATCATATTGAACATCATGCTTAAATCTTAGCAGAGACTCCGAATTCACTTTTAATACAGAGTTCTTTGGCAGAAATTAATTTTTTTTCACAGGATCACTTGGACATTAGAGTTTTGTGCTTTCTTTTTATCACTATATATTCTTGTATATGTGTGTATTTCTTTATGAAAAACAATTGGGTTAATTGTTTATTTGTTGTCTATTGGTGTTATTTCTTTTCACTCTCCTTGAAGCCTTTCCCTGTGTATGTCTGACTTCTTGGGGAATTAATGCCTAAAAGACTGAACACAGAAAAATACTAGAGACTGAGGAATCAATCCTAGAAATTGTAGCTCAAGCTGCCATTTCAAGAAAATAAGTGCAGCAGTACACTATGGGCTGTATGTCACACTCAACATATTAACAATTTTCACATAATGGACCTTGGTCTTATACTCAGTGCAGTATGTGAATTTGTGGTAATAATATTCTGTTGTATTTAATACAGTTGTATTTCTGCTCACTTAAGCAATAAAAAAGCAAATTCAGCAGAAGGAGAAAGCATACTAACTTTGCATGCACATTGATTGGTCCCAGAGATTTCTTTCCAGCACTATTTGGTCACGCAACATTAGAACACATTTTTAAATTCGAGTTGACTAAAATTCCCCATTGCCCTTAATGATATAATTAGAGTGTATAGACTGAATGAAGCGTGGGGCTCTTTGTATATATTTTTTAGCTTTTTAAGTATGATTCAGAATTACCAAATAATTTTGCTTTCATTGGTTTGTAAGATAAGGAAACACAACTTTTCTAAATGGAAATAATGGCTTCTGCTATGAGGTAGTATTAAGCCTTGGTTTTTACTTTCACTGTCAGCGTCCTGTGAGATGTGCTTGATTTGGTAGTAGAAATCAAACCATTTAAGGCTTGTTCAGTAACATCATATATAGACTAAGCCTGCTTAAATAGGGGAAAATTACACTTGTAGATGCAGTTACTATTATTTTGTTTCAGAGCTTAAAATGAGAGGTCTTGCTTGAAGATCCTCACTTCAGGAAGAAATGTTAAGTTTTTTCGTGGTGTTGCATACATAGAAAAGAATTTTCTAACTAATTGATAGAGGCATGTTTTTATTTATCACATCAATATTACAATTTCCAGTATTGCTTTCCCTCCCATAATATTTTGTTGAATTAAGTTTTACTTCGTTAAAATACTTTGCTTTTATGTGAGTGTGGATTAATCAATCACATAATTTATGTATGTTTTTCATATATCATCATCATTTAAGAGATGAAGAGTCTAGCACATCTACCCCTTGAATATAAGTGTGCAGGAAAAATGTTGTTTGTGTCCTTTTCTCTGATACCTACATTACTTCTGTTGTGTTTAAATTCTATTTTCAAGGTATGATTGACATAATTACAAAAAAGTTCTGTCACTTAAAAAGCACATGGTGTTCTGAAGACCTCAAGAAAACTGTTACAAAAATATGATATAATCTTTAGTAGGTATTTAGGAAAGGGATGTGTTAAAAGGTCAAATAAAAGCTTTTCCTTTTACTCTTGTCAACCTTGTGAGCCAGCAGCTGATCTCCAGAAATGGCAAGAACTGACAGCTTTGATTATTGCCACTGGCAGCTCTTGTCCGTGACATAATTTATGAGTAGCCGTTACTAGTCTTTCAGTGGACACCTATAGGATCTAAGATTAGCCAATATTTTGATCGAGAGTGGAATACAAACCAGTCCTTCTAACATTTATCCTCATTTTCTGGACAGTGGTACATGTTGTGGTCGTTGAGAGGTCATTGTTCTCTCAATAAACCTTGCAGCTCTAATTGTGCTGCTTTCTTAGCTTTACAAATATGGTATTTTATGTCGTAAAGGACTGTGTAGAATTGCAAATAGAATTGCATTGTATAGAAAGGCACATATAATTCCCTGTTATCAGATGTGCCAAAATGAAAATGGATCTCCTGTTGCATTAGTGCAGCCTCTCAGTTGACTTCTCAAGGGTAGCGATGGAGTTGGTAGGCAAACTGGATGTGACATTTACCAAGGAGACAGATAACTGTCTCTTCTGTAGGGTGATCTTCTGGAGCTGAGCTTCTATTTCTGTAGTTATGGTCTGAAGAGAAGCACAAAAAACATACGACTTGCAGTTATAAAGGATTAATCCATTGATGTATTGATGTGGAGTTTTGCCTACTAAGTTATTCTAGTAATAACTTAAGTTTTTCAGATTAAAAAAACGTTAGCCCATAGAATTATCATCACCTTTGTCAAAATCTGAAGTTGCACTGTAAACCATTAGTATTGGAAGTGATTTAATTTTAATACAAAGAGGTTTTGCTCACTGTCTTTTCTTGGCTGAGAAGTGTTTGTAATATATGTATTTTAATGTACAAAATAATTACATTTAATAAATTGATTCTTAAAGGAGTTTAAATGAAATTGTTTTCTAGTGTATGAAGTGTTCATGGGATATTTGTTTTTGTGATCTGAAGGAACTGTAGCTTGAAGATATAAATTTATAATTCTAATTTGGGCATTTATTTGTCATGAATTTGGATCTCTGATTGAGTCTGTTTTGCATCTTCTGTACTTAACTTATGATGAGTCCTTGGTTCAGTGAAGAACTGCTTGTCAGCCTTAACTGAACACATTCAAGTAACCTTATTCCTCAAATTTCACTTGTGTTTTGCCCCAGAGGAACTTGTGCTGGAGTAGTATAATTATGTAGGTTAGATTTCTGCTGCCTGAGAGATACAAAATAACCATAAAATATGTTTTACTCAATTGATATTGTTTTTTCTCTTTAGAGTAGCATAAAACAGTAGCATGTTGGTGATTCTGCTTTGTACTAGTTCTGAAACACTCTTAACAGCGTAATAATAGTGGAATGTCTTTGATCACATAGTATTTGGCAGAATGATCAATGATGTTGCATTTCAATTTCCAAAATAAGGAAGTACCATCAAGTAATTCTGTTGTATTTGAGGGACTCGTTTTATTAATAGTCAAGACATGCCTGATGATTGGTGAGGAAGCTTTCTTTTTTTCCACTTTTGTACAGATGTGTACCCTGGAAGACTATGGTGTTTAATTAGTAAATCAGTAAGCATGTATATGGATGGCAGTATCAGTTTCTAAAAATTCCAATGTAATTTTAGTTATTGATCAAGTTTTTTTGTGATAAGTACTTTGACCACAAGCAGATTACATTAGAATGCAAAATATGAAATTTTTTCATAAGAACTGTGAAAAATTACGTGAGAGAATGGAATTGAGAAATCAGCTGTTGATAAGTGCCATGAATTAAAGTTTTTCAATAGAGCAGATATCTGCTAATCTTTAGTTTGTATTTTTGCTTGAAGTGGTTTTGTACTGACAACTATGTTTTTTGCTGATAGGCTGTGCAGTAGATTCCAGCAGATCTTCTTTTGTTTCTGTTTTGATTTTGCTGAGATGCCTCTTTGAATAGATTTATAAATACAGGGGCTACTATTCAAATTAACACAGTGCAAAGACAGGTGAAATTACTGGAATTGCTTTAATATATACTATATATAAAAACATATATGCAACAATGGAAATTATGATACCAATATGTTGGAAATACTTCATGTTGGCAGTTCATACAGGTTTAAGAACATCTTCCTTTTTGTGGCCTCCTGTCCACATTTTAAAAAAGTTGCCTGACCAGTGGGTCATCTTTGAGCTTGGTTTCTGGACATAGTAACTATTTCTGGAGACACTGTGTATATCATGGACTTTANTTGAC
The DNA here is from genome assembly GCA_013397375.1 of Toxostoma redivivum. Lineage (NCBI taxonomy): Eukaryota > Metazoa > Chordata > Aves > Passeriformes > Mimidae > Toxostoma > Toxostoma redivivum. The sequence goes on from VXBI01001090.1 coordinate 23,700, forward strand.
AATTTGAACCTTAACTGCTAAGGTTAAATTCTGCATTCCACATGCACAAAAACGTTGTGCGTACAGAATGCAGCTATTTAGGGAATGCTGTGAATGAAAGATTGGTTTTTACCCCTTGTAATTATTTAGTATCTTTATGACGTAGTGTTTCAAGTAGAATTTTTTTTTTGTGGGAATTAGTAAGCAAACAAAAATGGTTATTTTCAAAAATAACAGTGGTATAGTTCCATAAAACTAGTTTTACAGATCATTTAAATGTAAACAGAATCTCTATGCTATGAATCCTCAGAGCTTTCTCTAAGTTAGTTTATCAGAATCATAGCAATGTATTTAGATTTTAGTTACTTTGCAATTTGTTAGAGAGAAAGATTGGGGTCCAGTAAAGCCTGACAGGGTTGTTTTACAATTTCCACATATTGAAAATGTAGTCTAATAGGAGTTTTACTTTGTTTAAATTATGCTATTTAACTGTTTATTTTACTTGTTCTAGTACGCTGTGTTAATTTCTCCTAACTTACACACTAGTGCTCATAAGTAAATACCCTGCAAGCTGTGAAGCCCTGCTTTTCTCTCCTTTCTTCAACTCCTTAGAACCTTTCAGTTTTTCATATTCATCCCAAGTATCAGTAGAATCAATGCTTCCTGCTTTCCGTGAGAAATCATGGTCAAGGTTTTCCCATCCCTCCTTTTCAAAGTTGTTGGGGAGATTTTTCCAGCCTTTGCTAGTTTTTATAATAACTTTATTTGCTGTTTTAAATGGTAGTGGTCCTCTCTGCAGTCTGTCTTAATCACAGTGAGATTTTTTTACTATGTTCTTATTTGTCACTAATACCAAATCAGAAAAATGTTTTTGCCAAAGTAATCATTACTGTTTTAGTGGGTACCACCCACCCTCAGGAAAACCCTACCGACTTCCAGTTAATGAAGTACAATATGCTCTTACAAAGTTCTTCTAGATAGTACATCTAGATGTACTGTGTGGATGGTTTAGTGAATAACACAGAATTTTCATATTTGAAATTACTTGAAATTACATGGGTTTTTGATTTAGTGGAGTGATACAGCAATGCACTTAAATTACAGTGAAGATACAAATTATGTTTAGCAGGGTGTTGAATTGTAATATACAGTTCAGTCACAATGCAAGTACAAATTACTTTGAGCAAAGTGTAGCAATCACAATACACAGGTCAATCACAAAACAAATGTGAATTTCATTATGGGGCTCTAATAGTATGCTGAAGGAAAATCAGAGTATTCCAGTATCAAATCTTCTAAACCTGTTGAATTGTCTTTTAATTTTTTTTTTTTTTATGTTGAATTTTTCAAACTTTCCAAAACAGTTTGGGATCTGCTACAACTGACGTCTTATGTTATTTATGTTTAACTTTTTTTTATTAAAATACCCCATTACTTCATTTTGGGAGCTAAACCTGATTTGACCCAGGAGCTCTTCAGCTTAACTTCTAGAGCTCTGGTTCAATACAGTTATCGTTACATCCAATTTTTATGAGAACTTAAGTATTACTAGCTAATTTTGCAATTAGGCTCCTAATCAAAAGTGTACTTCACTTGAATGGTCCTATACAATAAATGAAAGTTCTTGAACAGTGCAATAAGTTGAAATTTTTTTCTGTTCATATTTAAAAAAAAAGACAATTTCTGAAAGCTTGCTGATACAACTGCTGGAACAGTAAAGTTTTTGAGTACAAGCCTTTTTCCCGACTGTCTTCTTAATTTTTTTTTAATTTGTATTATTATTATTTCGTCCAGGACATTTGAAACTATAGATAATGCCTCCCAGGGCTAAGATTATGCTCAACTACCTGAGAAATAACAGATGCTTCTGTGCTCTTCATAGCAGAGAATGCTGCTGTACAAAGCCAGGAAACATCAGTGGAACATAACCCCAAGCAGCAAAATCATTGTTGAGATTGGCAAAAGCAAATTGTACTGTATTAGTGTCTATGGCTTTTCACATCTGCTGGGTTAAATCAGCAAATGCTGGCAACGGCCCATTCTGCAAATGGCCCAAATGTTTTCTGCCTGATAATTTGAGTTTAACTTAGTAAGCAAAAACCGTTCAAAGCATTAGCATTGTGTGTTGGAGCAAGTTTCCCACAAACTGGTAAACCAGTAACATTAGTGAGAACAATTAATTCATTCACTTACTCACTTGGAAAGCATAGTGACTGTTAGAAATACTTTACTATGGAAGGAGTTTCCTTTGTATCAAAACAGATCCTGAGCTATAATTTTCTTTGTGTCTACACAGTTTGTTTAAATGGATTGTTTCACATTTTTTAAATGTGTGAAGGACTACAGATGCATATGAATAATCACATTTATGAGAACTGGTATTTTTGAAATTATATTATAGAGATTAATTGATCCTATAGAAATATTCTTCTCAGGTAGGAATATGATAGCAGGAACTTTCATCAGGTTTAGCATTGCTAATCACCTTGTACTGTCAGTAATACCGTGTGTTGTGGTTTAAGCCCAGCTGGCATCCAAGCACCATACAGCTGCTCACTCACTCCCTCACCAATCAGGTAAGGGAGAAAACTGGAATATTCTTGTACCACTCACAGTCAGGGTAGCATAAGATACAGGAAAGACCTTGATGCCAGGCAAACACTGTTCAGCAATAACAAAAACATCTCTGTACTATCAATACCATTTTCAGTACAAATCCAAAACACAGCTAATGTGAAGAAAATTAGCTCTACTCCAGCCAAAATCAGCACAATATACAGTAAGATTTATATCAACTGTTATGCATTTATTTAAAGTTGTAATTGTATTGTCAAGTGTTTCTGCATTTCTCTTGGAAAAAAGAGCACTTGGTCTAACCCTTTAGGAAATAGAATATTTAACCTAATTATGAATTGTATCTGGTAAAGTAATAGTACAAAAAAGCACTATATTTGCAGTGAAGTAAAATTGCCCAGGTGGTTTAGGGGCATTCAAGATCTCTGACCACTGTTAATGGCGACAATAAGATGTTTTAACATACTTAGGAAATAGGCTGCATTGCATCATTCAGTTAATAAATTTTTTGACTGATATTAATCCATTTTAGAATTCAGCATGAATGTGTTATATATTTACAGCCTGAAACATAACAGAAGCTACAAGAAATGGACTTCATTCATATAAGAGTGTTCAAAAACTATGTGCATACTAACAGACTTGCAAAATAAATACCTTTCCTTGATATTTGTCAGTGTGTCTGTGTGTTATGCATGAGTGTGCAATCTCTTGAACAGTGCTGTCAATTAATGACAGATTTCCCTGTCATGGCTAGCAGGCTCAAATCCTGTATTTTTCTTTCATTTTCTCTGACAGTGAGATGTATTTTGTACTGTAGTTGAGTTGAAAATTTCTGTGTGAAAGAATACTTAAGGATTCTTTATTCACTTTTGTCTTGATTACCTCTTAATTTGAAATGTATGTTTCATGCTGAAAAGCTGAGAAAAAAATGTTACACCAGAGTTCACACCAAGGAGTTCTGTTGCGCACCTGTGCAGGGTCCTGTTCATGCACTTACTGTCAGCAAGTTGTGGGGAAGCATCAGTGACTTGATCTGAGTTAGAGCAGACACAGAAGTCAAGGTAGATTTCCCAGCTCCATTTCATGTGCTGTGCAAAGAAAATGTTCGCTGTAGATATACATTATGTTTCATATCACTGCATTGGCTGGCCTTTCAAATTTCCAGTTTTGGCCACTGGTAGCTGCTCTTAGAGCAAGGCCAGGTTACCACAATGAAGGCTTGATTGCATAATGGTGCATATCGTAGAGTGTTGTTGGTTAGTAGCATTGCAGAAGTGACTATTCATCAAAACTTGCTCTACCAGAACTGAGAACATTCTCATGGTCTTTCAGAAAAATGCTGATATGTCAGATGAGTGAAACATCATCTTCATAGCACTTCTTGAAACATTACATACTGGTCTTACGAAGTAGATCCTGTTTCTTGGCAGGGTGCGGAAGGAAATGTATCTTTCACTGTAGGAACAGATACTTCTGCCACAGTTTTTAAAGGTTTTGAGTACTTAAAATTGGCGCTAATTCACAGCTGAATAAAAAGTATGCTTGCTGATAACAGTGGAGTTTCTGAGATCTTTCGGCCAGTATGAAAACAACAAATTGTTCTCTGTTCTTATTTCAAAAACCCTCAGATAAGGTGAAGTTTGAATGGAGCCAGCTAGAGGCTGCAGTTGTTTTGTTTTCTTCTAACAGACACATCTGATCAGAGAAACACTGAGCTCACATGAGGCCTCTGAATGTCTACCCTGAAATTGCATACAACAATGTGAGCTAGGAAAGTAAATTTATTTTAGGCTGAGCCACTGGTTGCTCTTCAGCTAAACAGTAAGTAATGAAAGGAGTAATTTAAGAAAGTAAAAGAAGTGAGAAGCACTGGATAAACAGAAAAAGAAATTTAAAAATCCCTTAAGTTTTCCACGGTGTTTTTGGATGTAAATAGGACATTGGTATTATCAATGAACAAGTGAAGAAAGGCTATTAATTGTGTCAAAGACAGCAGTGTTTTTTACATCAAGTAATTATATTCTCTCTGTCTTCTCTCAAACAGTTGGAGAGCTGGTTTTTCTTTTAATTTCCTTGCCAGATTCTCAGTTTTTATTTATGGTGCAAAACTTCTCTGACTACATGGAAACCAGGAAGTAACCTCCACTTGTACTGCCAGAGAAGCTTCTCTGGAAATTCTTCCTTTGACTGATGCTGGTGCACACACACATGAAATAAAGCACACAAAGGGAAACTGCCCAAGTTCTACTGAGGTAGAATAGTTACACAGAAGATTGCATGTTTTACCTGGTGAGGAGGTTGTTTAAGGCAGCGTTGTCATGTTTTGTAATGGGGTCATGTACTCTGTAACGTTTTTTAACACCAATTGCTTTTGACATTTGATTGTTTCAGTGTGGGTGGATGAATGTTGATTATAAGGAGATGAACCAATATTTCTGAAGCCCTTGAAAGATGATAATTTAGGCTCAAGGTTGTTTAGTAAATTCCTGAGGAGAACTGAAATTTATTACCCACATTAGTGATAACAGAGTACCAGACAAAGCTTGTAATCCTTAGGAATGTCTATTCTGTCTTTTCTTGATTTTGTGTCCTGTTAGTGAACCATTCCTTTAAGTACTGAATTAGGGAGCCTCCCTCTGAAAAGAGGATGGATATTTTTCTTTCCTCGTTATGGTAGAAAAGACTGAGAGGTTGCATAATTTACCAGAGGATCATATCAGAGATCTTGTGCAGTTGATGCAGAGACAGAAGACTCAGTAAGGATCATGGAGAAGACAGTCACACCTCAAAGGACATAGAAGGACATATAATTCAGAATTATAAACATTAGAGATCAGAGGCAAATACACGAGGAGTGTTTTTGCTTGTAGTCAATAGCTAACTGAAAGTGCTCTAAACATAATGTGAAGGAGAAAATAAATTTATTAAAATAGTGTTAAATTTTTATGAGTTTGTGAAAGATAGAGTCTGGTACATATGCATATGACATCCTGTCCCTGGCTTTGTTTGGAAGGAGGTTCAAAAACAAATACAAAACTCTTGAAAGCAACAAAAGGCTGTTAAAAGCTGGCTTTATTCTATTCTTGTCTCTTGCATTCTTTTCAGTTTCTTGGTTGGGAAAGCCTTTTTAAAGATCACATGAGGGAACTGAAATTATGGAGTTTATATGAAATTAAGATGTAAATATTATTTTCATTAAAACCAGAGCCAATATAGTCATGAACTCAGCAGTCTGCAATAGACAGTGAAAAGCCAGAACACTGTGTGAGGGAACTACAGTTATCAACCCAGAATTGGTTCCAGGATTATAAAGATAGATTTTTGAGTACAGAAGAATATTATAATCGGCTGAGGTTCTGGGGAAGGCTTCAGCTATCATGGGAGAATTATTCAGTGGTGATAAGGAGTGGTGCAATCAAAGGATGTCAGTTTCAGAGTGGATAATAGGTATGGAAGATATTACAAATCTTCACAACAAACTCTGTGTGCCTCTTTGTTTTCTTCATAAGGGAGAATCAAGCTCTGAATTTTCTGTGAGTCACAACTATAATGAAAATATATAAAATAATGAGTCATGAGTTCCTGAAAGAAAATAATGTAAAAGGAAGAATTAAAAAAAATACCTTTAAGGTTGAAGCTATTGGTAAGATGGCTCTTTAAAGGAAAATTTAAATAGATAGGAAGAGAACTAGAGAAATAACTTTCAGAGCTGTGTTTTGCAGTTTTTTAAAATTGCAAGAAGTAGAAAAAATATGATTGGACAGAATTTTTTAAGCCAAAACTTTGTTAACCTTTTAACTTAAAAAGTAAGTGATTCAAAAAGTTATAAAAGTAATGCTGGCATGTTCATCTTCTCCTTGTGTTCAGTGTTTCTTTACTAGCATTCTTTTGAAGCTAAGTTTTTCACCAGAAAGCTCTGCTGCTAAATATTGACAGCTTTTTTGCAGTGGTTTTCTTTGGGCCCTTCCGCCCAGATTATTGGCAAATGCTTATTGAATTGATATTAGTTCTTTTGAGAAACTATAAAAAACTATTAAAAATGGATTAAAAATCACATGCAGGATATATTTATTAATTTATTTTTATTACATTTGGTGTGCTTGCAGACGAATATTTTAGTCCATATTTTATTCAACATTGATAAAAATGTTCCCAACTTTATAGTGGTTTCGTAGCCATGTGTGACATTTATCATAAGATACCCATAAAGTCTCTGCTTTTTCATGAAGTGGAAAAAGCAGTCATGGGCTGAAGAAATGTGATGAAGCAGCTTAATGTACTTAAATGTTTCTCTATATTAGAATTTTCTTCTTCTGAAATGAACAGTTTTTCTTAAATACATTATTAGAAAAGGACTGTACACTATACAGCAGATTTGTTATCTGTATGTTTAATTCCTAACTATTCACATTTTTCTTTCCACATTCACAGAATTATTCTGATTGACACCTGTCTTCTCACTGATTATGAAATATTTAATAGACATTGTCCATATGATCCAGCATGCATGTCTCTCTACTTCTTAGATCTGATTGTTCCAAATTATTCCCTGGCTATAACATTTGCTTTTTTTTCCCTTTGGCAAATGAGTGTTACTCTTCCTGAAGAGTTTGTAAGGTGCTATCCTGCATGAACAGAGTGATTTGTCTGGTGCTGCTGCCCGGACACAATATGTTCCATCCATAAGGAATTTAGGGCAGTGTGCAAGGAGGGAGAGGGGATAGAGTTTGGAGGGATTAAGGAAACAGTGAGAGAGTGAGACATAATGATGTTGATAAGAATACAAAATGTAAATAGTAGAACTACTTATGCTGTACATGAAGCAGTTGGCTTATGACACAGATGTCAAAGCACTTAATTGTGGGTTTTTCCTGACAGAACATTCTTTTAGACTTCTGCATCCATATTTACACACAAATTTCTTGTAACTTTGATCCTTTTTGTTAGCACATGCGACAGATTCATTATTGTTTATCTTCATTCCATGACTCCAATATAGCTGTTGTTTGTTTTCTTTTAGAATTGCCTGAGACTACCTTAATTGAAGAGAAAGTTCAAGAGTCAGAGGCATGGGCCAGGCCTCTGGTTTACCTGTGGCAGACAAGACCACCCAGTTTCAATGCTGAAAAAGAATACAATGCAACTTGTGCAAAAAAGGAACCTCACTGTGCCATTTGCACTCTTCTCATGCCATACTATAAGGTAAGCAAGATTCTCACAGCTTTGTCTCTGGATGAAAGTAGAACTGCTATTTTGATCACCTCCCATCTATCCTTGGCTGCGGATACTATGCCTCCTACTATCATTTACGCTGGGTTAGTGTTAGTGTGTGTGTGCATATGTGTGTATTTTCCCTTGAAATTACACTTTTTGGTGTGGTGAACCCAAGTAGGTTTGTATCTTCTAGCTATTTCCTTATATGTCCATCTCCAAATACTATTTATCAGAGCCTCTTTTATGCTGCCTTCCTTCCTTCAGTGTTAAGGAAACAAGTGTTTTCACAGTACTTAGGCCTTCTCAGGAAAAATATTCCCTTGGAAACAGTCTAATGCAGAGCACTGTTTGATACTGTCTTGAGGAATTGCTACATCAAATGGCAAGTGATAACGATGTTGTAGTACTATGCTGCTAGTTCTGAAGGTGCTAAACTGGAATTTCCTCAGCATGGGAACCATGCTGGTTGCACTGGACCCAGTTAAATGGTCCAAGAGGTACAGTACCACTGAACACCACTGCAGTAACACTGGTTTTCAGTCTGAGTTCTATTTCAGATGTCAGAGTTATGTGGAACAATTAAGGTAGAATGACTGTGATAAATACCTAGAAGCAGTTAATTTTCTCATGAAACTGTTACACTTAGTACAAAAGTTGGGACGGGTGAAATAGCTTCATCATTGTCAAAAGGCAGAGTAAGACTCTCCTTTCTTTTGCTTAGATATTGTTTATTTTCCAGCCAGACAATCAGGATGAAGAAAGTCCTATTTTCAGTGAAGCAAACTCAGCAGAAATATTGATGGCAGAAAATGAGAAGACTAAACCTCTTATTCCAGAGATGTGTTTTATTTATAGTGAAGAAAATACTGAAAACTATCCATCAAATGCCTTTGTTGAAGAAGATGGAACAAGTCTTCTGATTTCATGTGCAAAGTGCTGCGTACGGGTTCACGCAAGTAAATAATCTAATTGTTCTGTTGACAGAAATGTAATTTTAAATTTTGCTTTATTGAGAAATAATAGTTAGCTAGGCTTCTAGCATGTCTTTAAAAAAGTACCTGAAGAACATTTCCATTTGTAATGCTTCAATCACTGGCTAATTTTTTTTTTTAAAACTACATTACATATTCTGTAACTTACGGTTGCTGTGAAAATATTGTATAATTAACTGTGTTGGATGATCTCTCAGTCTTTCAGTGATCACAAACTTCTGATTCTTTTTTTGTTCTCGTGATTTAATTACTCTTTTGATTCTCTGTTTTAAGTCACTATGCAATACCTGTATGTCCTTATTAAGAAGTTAGAGTGAAATTCTCCTGGAGGACTTGTGAATATTGCTATTAAATTTGGGGATGCAGTATTTTTCTTCACTTAACATTCTTTTTTATTGCAAGAGTAACTGATGAATGCATGGATTTTTCTGCAGTATCTCCTAAACTGTAGAACTGTAATAGTTAAGTCTAAGAAGATGGATATTTGAATATATTCCAAGATACTTGGAAATATGGTATATTTGCACAGAATAAACGTCAGTACATTAAGTTAAAATTTTACTTCATGGAGAGTTGGTGATATGATATAGCAATGACAAAAATATGAAATTCATTGTGATTTTGGTTTTTTGGGTGCTTGGGTTTTTTTTTAGTTTGGTTTTCTGGGTTTTTTGGTGTTAGTTTTTGTTTTGTTTTCTTATGGGGATTTTTGTGGGTTCTTTTTATTTAAGTTTTGGGAAGATATATTTCATAGACTATGAAATTAGCAGTAAGCCTAGATTGTAAAAGTCTCCTTTGTCACAGGACAGACGTGTTTTGTTAATGTTTATATATAATGGAATTGTATTACATCATTGATAAAAAGGCAGAATATAATAATCAATCCAGCTCTCTTATTCTAGGTTGCTATGGCATTCCTTCTCATGAAATTCATAACGAGTGGTTGTGTTCTCGATGTAGAAAAAAAGCCTGGACAGCTGTAAGTTGTTTAGCTATCTAATACACTACAGATTAAGGGAGAAAAAAAAGGTAGCATGTGCATTATTTCATGTGGTACGCAGCCTGCATATTTTTTCTGATCATACTTGCTGGGGAAAAACTAAATGGAAAATATGAGTAGATTTCAATGCGAAATGTAATGACATTTTGGTAGACAAACTTGGAGTAGTTTCATAGACTCATGCAAAGGATTGGCTAACAAGAGACAGTTTTGTGAAAAAGATTGTTCAAGAAAACAACTGAAGATTAAAGTGCATGTGAAAAAACAAAAAGGTGAGATTTCTCCTAAATATATATAATCCAATTTTTGACTTTCATTGGTCACCAGAATACCTTATTACAACTTTCTTTTCAGACAGTTGTGAATTTGAGGATCTTCTGAAATACTTTTGTGACTACTGTTTTAGATTCAAGGGAATATCAAGGGGACAAGTGTAAGTCTGTTGCTATGAGCTCAGAATTTAATTATCACTTAAACAAACAGGGTTAGAATGCCTCATTACTCAATCAAAAATTAAAAAATCTAATCTTCTTTCAGGGTAATTACAGGTATGATGTGGAAGTAGGAAAGTTCTAAGGAGCACATCCTTATTCATGAGATACCATGTATGATTAAATCACATATTTTTTGTTAAAAACACTGAAAAATTTAAAATGTTACCTTGGGACCTGATGTTAACTGCAATATAAAAATAACACATTTGAGTGGAAATTAGGATTGTCTTTTGACTTTTGTACATTTTGTAATAACAAAGTCACTGAAGAATTTGTAAAACAAAATCCAGTCTTAAAATTTGTTAATTACGTGTTGTAGAAAGGATTCTAAAATTGTTCTGAGGTCTTAAGGTTACCGATTATCTTGAAGTGGTCGTTTAGATGGCAGCAGTAAGTGAATGATAAGAACAACAGTGAAATGTCTGATGACTCATTTATGTTTACTATGGGTCAGTTAAGGGGGGAGCTTGGTAATATGATAGAGAAAGGAAAGTAATGGTGAGAAGATTAAAACTTAACTTGACTGGATTTTTTTCTTTGGCAGACTTTTAGGGGATAAATTAACACCTGTGAAAAACATAAATTTGAGAAGTATTCACACTTTACTGAATAAGGTTGGGGTATTCTCATATGGTGCATATACGTTTCTGATAATAAAGAAAATCTGAATTTAAGGGAAAGTACTTTTTTAGCCAGATTATTTCAGGAGATGAGATGAGATGAAGTACTGAAAGAGATATCAAGACCATATAGGAGTTGGCTAAATAAAAATTTTATGTGATAAGGTTTAGAATCAGATTTTTCCACAAGCACATGCTAGATACTGTAGAGAAGGCCCAGTGTATTTCTGTACTTTATATGTTAGCTAACAATAAGATAATAGCACTGAAATGGAGCAGCATTTTCCCCATGCAAAGACTAGACAATATGTGTTAGCCATTTGGACAGTTTTTTTAACATAAGCTTAACCTGTTATCGCGGCTGCGGAGCGGCAGCGCAGCGGGGAGCGGCTCGCGCGGCTGCCGCGATCTTCCAGAGAAGCGTCCAAAAGGTGTCCTGGTGGAACCAGGCACGTNCTGTTATATATATAACTGAATTGCTGTAATTTTTATGTGTGTTATTGATTTTTGTACATTTGAATTGCTAAAGCTACAAAATCATCATTCCATAGTTCTGTTTTGTTAACCTGAAAAAAATTAATTTGTACCCAAGAGACTCCTTCATTCAGATATGCTTGTGGAATAGAGTTCCATTCTTAACGACTTAAGTCATCATTAGGTTGGAAAGTTTTAATGAAATATTGAAGATTGAATAGACCTCTAGACTAGTATTATGTTTATTTAGAAACTGTCCTCTTGTCTGCTGTCTTGTAGTCTTTGTTACTGCATGTCACTCACATGCACATGTGAACTGTTCTTTTTCACCTGCAAAATGTAGGAGTAATAGGTAGTAGGCATCTGCTACCCAAGATAAATAGCAGAAATCCAGCTATTTTAGGGAAGTGAATAATGCTTTGTTAAATACATACATGTGAATGATATCAAATTCACTTTTTTAATAATAGGATCTTTCAAAAATTTTGTTGTACAGATCTTGCACTAATAGCAATCTCAGAGCTATTAGTGATTATGAGAGTTTGCAGAGCTTAGGTGAGGTGACATCAGCCTGGAAAATACATTGTTGTTTTCTAAAAATGCGAAATGAATGACCCGATAAAGTAGGTTGCAGTCAATCTATCTCAGATAACAAGAAAAATACTGAACAAGTGCTGAATCTATCAATTTTTAAAATTTTGTCTTTTAGGGTCAAGATGACTTGTAGAGACTTTAAGCTGCATCAGCAGAAGTTAGTATTAATACCAGGAATTTTTATTTCTAAAACTAGTGAACAACAGGGCTGGGATATATAGAGATTTTATAAAAGCCACTCCTTTAAGATTTTTAAAGACATGTTGTGGAAACATTTTTCAGGAATAGTTGAAGATGACTTGACTGTGCCTTGAGGCAGAGTGATAAAATAGACACTGAATTTTGTTTTTTCTCTAGTTCTTTTTTGCTTGTTTGGACAGTATTATTCATTGCAAGCAATGTGGCTGTAGTTGTCTTTGGGGAAAAAATTATTAGTTTATTATTAGCATACTTAAATATGCTAGTATATTTTTGGTTGTGTGGAAATCTCAGTCCTGACATCAGCATAATAATAATAATAGCTGATAGGTATTTAATCCTATTTGTCATTTTAGGATAATGTTTCTGTCCCTTCAGAATTTGGTTGATAACCTTAGATTATCCTAACAGCTTTCACTTCCAAATAGTACAATACCTTTTTCTAATCCTAGAATTATACTTAAAATAATATGTTTCTCTCTCAACCAATCTTCTGTACATTAAAAATGTCAAGTTATTTAAATATACTGCTATCCCAAAGTGCTACTTTCCTTTTTAAAAATCAGCAATTCAGGTTAGTCGTACCAATCTGCAGCCTGAAGTTTTTGCTTCCTTTGAATTAAATGCATATGTTTCTTCTCTGAATCAATTTTTAAATTTTCATAATCTTTTCATACAGTCATAGAATACCAGTTGGAAGGGGGCATCAGGAATGATCTGGTCCAACCTTTCTTGGCAAAAGCACAGTCTAGACAAGATAGCCTAACTCCCTGTTCAGATGGATTTTAAGCAAATTTTAAGAAATTCCAACATAGGGAAACTCACCAGTTCTCTTGGGAGATTACTGCAGTAGTTCTCACTGTGAAATTTTTTGCTCTTGTGTCTAATCAGATTGTCTCCAGGAATAACTTGTACCCATTACCCCTCATTCTTTCCATGTGACTCCTTGAAAGAAAGGAAATCTCCATCTTCTTCATAGCCACCCCTTAAATAGCAGAACCTGATGATCAAGTCTCCCTTAAGCCTTCTTTACTCATGGCCAAACAAACTCAATTCTCTCAGCTCTTCCATATATGGCAGGCTTCCCAGTCCTTTAGTTATCTACATGGCCCTTCTCTGGATCTCTCCATCCTGGCCACAGCTTTTTCTGACCAAAACTGGACACAGAATGTGTTTTCTGTGCCTGTTGTTTTACATAAAATATTTTAATTGTATTTTAACTTGCTGTATGGTACCATAAGTCTTTCTAGAGAGGGAGATGAAATTACAGAAAATTACATAATTGCACAACTTTTTTTTTTATTATAGGGAGTATAGTGTGAGTATATTGTACATTCCAGCTGACACAGTTGAGACTTCAAGTTTCTACATTAATTAAATAAAATAATCACATTAATCGAATTTTTTTGTTCTGGGTAATCATTCCTAAAAAACTGCAACTGTTGCAGAAGATCTGAAACAGATTTGGCTCTCTGTGGGAATTATATATATGCATGCATTCCAAAATTCACTTTTTTTTATCTCAAAAAAGTGCACAAGGTAGGAAGATTCAGTTGTTCAGAGGGAAACCGACTCCCTGAATTGTTTTCCCTACACTTCATATTGATTCCTAGAAGGAGATTTAGCTGAAGATGACCCATCTGAGAAATTCCCTTCTGGATAAGGCATTAAATCATGAAGAAAAGGTTGATTGGAAAACACAGAGAAAGAAAATTTTATGTAATGAAGAATATAATGGTGTCATGGTTTAATGGAAGTTGTGAAACATTGGTACGACCTTGTTTCAGAGTTCATTTTTTAGGAGGGAAAATTCCTTTTCATTCCTCTGCTTACAAAAATTTTTTAAAATTCTGTTAAATTAAACTTTCTTAAAATCACAGCAGTTGTTAACTTTATGGAAAATTTGGTCTCTGTTAGGCTTCTGTATATCAATATGGCTTTGCAAAGCAATGAAGCATGAGAGCACTGTAAGAGTGAGAGTTGTCTTAATAGCTAAATCAAACTTTTATGATGTGTGGATCCCTACTATGAACATCATCAAAATACGGAAATAGAAAAATGTCTATATGGTTTTAGATTGACAGAGTCAGTCTTTTCCTTGATGGCTATTCCATTTTATATTATCAGAGGAAACTGATTTTGAGATACAGAAGGATAGTGTTTTCTTTTTGTCTTGAGGTTTCAGCATCTTTAAGTGGCTGAAGTAGTATGCTTTACAATACTTAATGCCAAATTTTCACCCTCTACGATATACCAGCATTCATGATACATAATACATCTTTATATTCTACTAGGCGGTAGGTCCTGTTTGGTAACAGTTACTGACAAAAGAAAGAAGTGATACAAAATGGTCTATGCTAATGGAAAAAAATAGCCATAAATCAACCCCCCAAAACAATTTAAAAAAATCAAATAATTTTAAATAAGTCATCTGCATGGATCCTGAAAGTGTAACTGTATTCATATGAAGTGCCTTGATTGAGAACAAATGCCTCATTAATCTTAAAGGCTTCAGCTAGAAAAAGTTACTGAAGTCAGGAAGAATAATGACTGGCATTATAGAGAATGCAACGTACTGTACAGGGAACAAAGATATGGTCACCTAGTAGCTATAATACATGAACATGGAGTACCTTTGTTATTTAGAGGACAAAGGGTTTGGAACAGGAAAGAGATGGAAAGAAGAGCAAGTCAGGAAGCAGGCAAATACACTTCAATGGCTAGCTTCATGATCAGGTAGATCATGATCATAAGGCTACTGAGGAAGCTGCATGGCTTTTCACAACTGATTCTTGCATTGTTCTCCAGAGCACTAGAGAAACTGTTAAGTATGTAATCTGGTTAGCTGGCACTGATTTTGAGGACAGATCCTATGTTTAAATAGTTTAGCAGAATTAATTTTTCTGTAGAGGAGTTTTGTCATGCTTTGTATATTACTTATCGATAATAATTCTTTGGGTTCATCTGCGTTTTATGGTTAGAGTAACCCTTTATGTAATTTGAAGGATTTTTGTTTCTTTTTCCCTAAGACATCAGTAAAGTGGCATTTAGGAGCTTTTTCACAATTCCTGCTAAGAAGCTGCCCTATTTCACTCTACTGAAAATAATGATTTTGAATGTTCCTTTTTGTAGTGGTGCCCTTCTTGCTGATACAGTGTCATTTTCGTTATAAACTGCTGTTTTCAGAGCCTATTACCTGCCAGAATTAACTCAATACAGTGTTTAATTTTCAGACAGATTTTCCTACAAAGCTTTAAATGTATTTGAATATCGTTAGTAAAAGAAACTAATGGGCAGGGGAATCTGGCTGTAATAGAAAAATTAAAGCCCTAAATATTTCTGTGGTTTTTTGTTTTCAGAAAAATAAGATCTGATGATTATTTTTGAAAAATACTTGGTTTTAAATTTTTTTTAAAGTTTGGGTTTTTGCAAACCTCTGCAAAAAAGTTGACTTACTGTCTGAATTTTAAATGCTGATGGTAACCATGTACAGACTCAGATGTGGTGAGCATTATGTTTCTTTCTGATTTTTGTATTATACTAGTAGCAGGCTATTTATTGCTTGTAAAACTCAGTCTTTGAAAAAACGTATTTTAACAGGTCTGTAAATATGGGGTTTCTCTGATGCTGTCACAGAAAGCAAACTGAAAACCATTAAACTCAAAAAATATGTTTTTAACGTAAGTGCCATAAGGCTCGAACCCAAAGCTTATTTTGACCTTTCATTCCTTTCATTGGAGTTTGCCAAATCAACCTTTGCCACTGATACCATGTCAAAAGGCTTGACAGCTTTGGTTGCCTCCTGCTGTGTGAGTATTCTCATATTAAAAG
Source organism: Toxostoma redivivum (assembly GCA_013397375.1). Taxonomy (NCBI): domain Eukaryota; kingdom Metazoa; phylum Chordata; class Aves; order Passeriformes; family Mimidae; genus Toxostoma; species Toxostoma redivivum. Next base: position 39,673 of record VXBI01001090.1, read on the forward strand.
GAAAGGATTTCCAGCAGGGTAAATTATGATTTCAGTCAGATACAATTTTGAATCTGGCCCTGCTTGGAAATGGAATTGGACCAGAGAACCTCCCTCAATCTCATCCAATTTAATTTATCCTCAGAGACCATATCTGGTCTCTAGAGGTACTGCTGCAAAGTCATTGAGAAGAAAAACGTGATAAAAATAGCCACTAGAAAGGATATCCTGACCTGCCCAGCTGGTGTTACACTGCTTTCTTAAAGGTACAGATTTTCTTCTGAAGATTTTAGACTTGGGTTTAAATCTAATATTTGTTGTCTATAATAATGGGAATAAGCCTACATGTTTTTTATCATACAAAAATATATATAAGATACACCATCATTCCTGTTTTCTTTGCTAAGCATTTAGTCTCAGTGTTCATAGAATCCTAGAAATGTTGGAAGGGGCCTTAAAGATAATTTAGTCCAACACCCTTGTCATGGATGTGGTCTTTCACTAGACCAGGCTGCTCAGGACCACATCCAGTCTGGCCTTCAACATTTCCAGAAATGTATGAAATTTCCAGGAATATCTTCAACTTCTGGGCAATCTGTTCCAGTATCCCACCACCCTCATAATGAAGAATTTCTTTCTTATATAACCTATATCTACCCTCTTTCAGTTTGAAGCCTTGTCTTATCATCTTCCATGCAGCCCCTTTTAAGTACTAGAAGGTGCTATAAGATCTCCCTGAAACTTTTTTTTCTCAAGTCTGAGCAACTCCAGTTCTCTCAGGCTGTCTCCACAGGAGAGGTGCTCCAGCCTCCTGATTTTTTCTTGGCCTTCTGTGGACCCACGTCAGCTGGTCTTTTGCTGGGGTCCCAGAGCTGGATGCAGAACTCCATGTGGGGTCTCTTAGAGGGCCAAAATTGCCTCCACTGACCTGCTAGCCACACTATTTGTGATGCAAGCCAGGATGTAGTTGGCTTTCTAGGTTGTGAGCTAGCTCACACTTTTATGCTCACACTTTTTGCTTTCTATGAAGCAATAGCCCCAACTCTTTCTCACCAGAGTTGGTCTTGATCGATTCTCCACCCAGCCTGTATTTGTGCTTGGAATTGCCCTAGTTTTCTGCTGTGTAAAAGTGGTTTTTGAAGTCTCTATGTTTTGCAGGAAGAATGATCAGTTTTGTATTTTCAGTAGCTTATTTATTAATGTTCTCAGAAAGCTAATCTCATTATTTTTGATTCCTCTTCAAAGGGGAAAGTGAAATCTTTCTTGTTCCATTGTTTGGGAACAGTTGCTCTTTCTACTATAAGCATTTTCTAGATCTGGGTGACCAATAACCACTATGACAGAAAATGCTTCAAAGTCAGGGATCTAATAGTCTCCAATTTATACTTTATGGATGTGTTTTACTTCATATATGCACATTTTAGGGGGAAAGGACACATAGTACGCACCCCTGTCAAGTGTGAGAGTTACTTTTACTCCAGTTCCCTGAATGAGTATTTTGATTTTCATTTCACTCTCAGCCTCAGTTCTCATTCCTTCTCTGTCTGTGGAATTGTCTCCATATTCCCACTTGCAGCCCCTCTTTCCTTTAATTTGGAAGTCTTCTTATCCCAGCCATCTCTCATATGCTCTTTGCAGTCTTGGAGATCACTGTTAACAATGCTATAGACAATGTAGTGAAACACTGTTTGCTCTTTTATACTGTTGCTTTACGTTCGAATGATGTGGGAGCTGCAACTGCAAGGAAATTTCTGGCTATCCCTAAATCAAGGGCATGGCAGACTGAACACTTGCAGGATTAGGTTACTAAAATGTAGAAATTAAGTAGCTGATGATTTGTAAACTTTAAATTCCCAAAGGTGAATGTCTTGAACAGACTTGGATGCATCTGAAGGGGTAAAATGTTCATCCATAAAAGAAGCGTGGCCACCTAAGATCAAAGAGCATATTAAATAAATATTAGCCTGTGGTGGCTATCTCTTTCATGGAATTACTCAGCCTCCATAATCAGTGTGAACTTTAATCACTTAAAATAGAAATGAAGGTTGTGAGTTATACAACTTGGGAGTACAAGTATGTAGATGGAGTAGCATCCAGCAACTGTTAAGAATGGTACTTCTTGTCAGGAAACTGAATCTGTATCTTTTACTAGAAAAACATCAATTTTTCTGCAGTTTATTATTTTTTGCAAATATTTTGTCACTGAGAAAAAAGTTTGTCTCTGAAGGTAAAGCTCGAAGTGGATACAATAGTGGACTTTGAATTGAAATTCAATCATTTCAAAAGCTATTTTCCAAGTGAATATTCTCTTGGTGTAGAGGTCTCGTGGTGTAGAAAGATTAACGTATTCATTAGTGGACCTTTTCTGAAAAAAACATTTTCAAGAGAAACACCAACCCATTTGTCTTTATACAAGGATAAATATAGACACAAATATAAATAAGCTGGGAAAATGAGATTGCTAAAATGTAGCAATTCCATATCCAAATGCACATCTGTGTTAATACTTCTAGGAGTGTGACCTTGGGCGTTACAGTGGAATTGAGAGAAAATATGGAAGACTGAGAATATCTGTTTTCAGTTCAAAGGTTTCTATCTAAAAAGCTCACCAGAATGGCTTGAAGAAAACAAAATATGTTTAACAGCTATAGCCCTACAATCTGTATCTATTTGACTTAGCTGTAGTAGAGTAAACAAGGAGACTAGAAAACCGACATTATTGTGAGACAGCTTTGGAGCAATTGACTCTTGAAATTGTTTTGACCTCTTAATAGAAATATTTCAGGGGAAAAAATCAAACCCAAATGTGGGAAATAGAAAAGGTACAAGACTTTCAGAAAGCTGTGGGAAAGCAGATTTCAGAGTGAAGTGAAAAAGATTTGCCCATCAATATGATGAAAATTGTAGGAGTGATTTGAGGCCCTGAAAGGCTGCAGGAAGGGTTTCAGCAGGCTTGATATTACCCCAGCATGCCTCAGCAATGGCATTGAAACAATTAGATCAAGTCGGATGTTGGTTGGTAAACAAATGTCACATCCATTGCAATCAGTGATATGCTGACAGACATTAACAGTGTTAGACATGCCACCCTACGAAATAGAGCAGCAATTGATTTTTTTTTACTAGCACAAGGACTTGCTTATGAGAAGTTTGAAGGATTGTGTTGTATGAACTTGTCTGACCACTCTGAATCCGTCCACAGAAATATGTAAAGCTGGAAGATTTAACATCTCAAATCAAAAGAGATGATGGATCATGGCTAGATGATTTGTTTGAGAGATGGAACTTTGAATGTTGGTTAGGGGAGCTTTGCAGGATAGGTTTATATGTTTCGATTGTTGTGGTGATATTAGTAATAGTGCCTTGTGCACTAAAGTGTGTGTGACAGATGATGGACAAAACCATCAAGGAAGCTTTTGTTGTTCAAGAAGGAGATGTAGGAAAGGAAAATATCGAGGGTCCACAGGATCTTACACAGTTTTGGTTTAATTTGAATTTCCTGGCCAATGCATCAATAATATTATAGTTTTGATTTGTCAATTTAAATATACTAATTTTTCTGTTGTGAGACAGAACCAGGAGCAAAAGTAAGACAGGCCTAAAACTTAAAAGGGTATAAAAAACTTTATTAACTACACAAAGAAAAAAGAAAATAGTAAATTCAGAATAAGATCTTCAGACCATTCCCTCCTCCCTCCTCCCATTCCTTCTT
>VXBI01001115.1:3955-15974 GCA_013397375.1 Toxostoma redivivum
CGGCCGCACGTGGCGGCCCCCGCCACCCCCGAATGTCCCCTCGGTGCCATCCCGGGACCCACAAATGGCCCCGTGTCCCCTCCCGGGGTGCCCAAAGCTGTCCCGATCCCCTCCTGGGGACCCTCAGTGCCCTCCAAATGTCCCCCTGGTCCCACCCGGGATCCCCAAATGTCTCCCAGTGCTCGCGGTGCCATCCCAGGATCTCCAAATGTTCCCGTGTTTCCGTCCTGGGGCTCTCTGTGACCCTCGAGGTCCTCCCAGCCCCCTCCTGTGACCCCCCCAATCCCTCTCCGTTAGCCCCCAGTGCCCTCCCAATCCTTTTTCTGCTCCCCCGTGTCCCACCCGAAGCCCCTCGTGTCCCCCCTCAGTCCCCTCCTGTGTCCCTGCAGTGTCCCCGCCCCGGTGCCCAGCTCCAAGCGCAGGAAGCACATCCAGGGAGGTTTTATTGGATGCCAGGAGCACGGGGTGTGGGTTCTGTAGTGTCCGAGAGCAGCGCGGGGGGCCCGGATCCCCCCGGGGGAAGCGGCTCCAGCTCCCACCCACGAGTGGGACCGGGACTGGGGGGAAGCGGAGAGTCCCAAGGGAGGGGACAGCGGGATGGGGGTCCCTCGGGGGCGGCTCAGGCGACGAAGTGCTGCCGGAGGTGCTGGAGCAGGTCGGGGGTGAGCAGCACCCGGTGCGCTTGGCCGTGCCCCGGCGCGCACGGGATCGTGACCCGCCCGCACAGCGCCGGGCCCTGCGCCTGCTCCTGCTTGGCCTGCGGGGACAGCGCCGCGCTCAGAGTGTCCCCGGGCCATCCCCCTTGCTCTCCCGGGGGTCCCCAAGGGGTCACCCGGAACGGGACCTGGTTAAGGGGGGCTGGGGTGGAGCAGGGGGTCCTCACCTGCCCGATCCCTTGGGAATGGGGGATCCCTTAGGATTGGAGTTTGTTAGAACAGGGGGTCCCTCGAAATTGGGGATCAGGAACAGAGGTCCCTTGGGATTTATTGGGGCCCCTCAGGAAAACGGGAATTTCTTGTGATTGGGGTCCCTTAGGTACAGAGAGTCCCTTGAGATTGAGGATCCCTTGGGAATGGGGGATCCCTTAGGATTGGAGTTTGTTAGAACAGGGGGTCCCTCGAAATTTGGGATCAGGAAAGGGGTCCTTTGGGATTGATTTGAGCCCCTCAGGAATGGGAATTTCTTGTGACTGGGGTCCCTCAGGTACAGGGGATCCCTCAGGATAGGGGGTTCCTTGTGATTGGGGGATTGGGGTCCCTCAGGATAGGGGGTTCCTTGGGACTGGGGTCCCTTGGAATGGGGGAGCCCTCAGGAATGGGGCTTTTTGTTATTGGCACATCTTGGAATTGGGGCTCCCTCAGGAATGGGGGTCCCTCGAGATTGGGGGACTCCTTTGGGATTGGGGTTCCTCAGGACCGGGGTCTCACCTTCAGGAAGGAAGAGGACGGGAAGGTGCCGAAGGTGGTGGAGACACCGGCACCCGGCTGCTGCTGGACCATCTCCCTCAGCGTGTCATCCTGGGGGGGCACAGCAAGGTCACCCCAAAATCCACCCCATGGGGACCACTGTCACCCCCAGAGCCCCTCACCCACCCCACAGAGCCCTTGCTCCCCCTGGGCACAAAGCAGAGGGGTCAAACCCAACTTTTATGGGAATGAGAATGGGCAGCACCTTGTCCCCTCACTGCCACCAGGTGCCACCAGCCCCAGCCTGGCGCTCTGGAGGGCTGAGCTGGGGCTGTCACCAGGTCCCCCCACCCCAGAGAAGACCCTTCCTCACCTTGAGGGCATCGATGGAGTTCTTGAGGGCGCAGAGCCGGGCTGTCTGCTCCAGCAGCCGCGCTGATGAGCTCCTCGCTGTGAACAACGGGAAGGGAGGGATGGGCAGGGGGGCACACGGACACAGCGGGGCAGCTGTGACCCCCTCGGGTCAGTACCAGGGGGTCTGGGGGGGTTTGACCTCCTCAGGTTGGTACCAGGTCGGTTTTGGGGGATTTGACCTCCTCAGGTTGGTACTGGGTGGATTTTGGGAGGGTTTGATCTCTTCAGGTTGGTTCTGGGTGGGTTTAGGGGGTTTGATTCAGGTTGGTACCAGGGAGTTTTGGGGAGTTTTTACCTTCTCAGGTTGGTGCTGGGTGGGTTTTGGGAGATTTTCATCTCCTCAGGCTGGTACCAGGGGATTTCAGGGGGTTTGGACCTCCTCAGGTTGGTACCAGGTGGGTCTGGGGAAGGTTCAACCTCCTTGGATTAGTACCAGGGGGGTTTCAGGGGCTTGGGGGGTTCCCCAGCAGGAAGAAGCTGAGCCACCCCAGAGCAGCTCAACCCCTGGACACTGAGCCACGTGTCCCCAACACACCCATGTTGGACAGGGATGGACACTGGGGGGACACAGGGCTGTCCCCCTTCAACCCTAACACCCCAAACCTGCCACCAGAGCAGAGCCCTCACCCTGGATCCCACCCGGCAGCGAGCCCTGCTCCGGGCGGGACATTGCTACCAGTCCCTCTGTGGTGCCACAGAAGTGCCACAATCCCCTCAAATCCCAAAGGGACGTTTCTGTAGGACCTACTGGATTTGCTCTGCCTCATGTCCACCACCTTGGCGTTGGCACTGAGCTGGTAGAGGGTCTCCAGCAGCTGCGTGGTTTTGCGGTAGAGGCTCTGCGTGGGCAGCCCCTCGCCCGGGCGCTCCCGGGCCACGGCCACCCGGGGCACCTGCAGAGGGGCCAGGCTGGCCAGCTCCATCTTCATCTGGGCACCCTGGGGTCCGTGGGAAACGGGAGTGAGGGACAAGGGAAATGGGGGAAACACCAGGAGGAGAGGCCAGATGGAAAATGGGATGAAAGGGGAAAAGCAGGGGATATCCGGCAGGGAGAATCCTCAGGGAAGCCCTGGGACATCCATGGGAAGTGACACTCTGGATTTCAGAGCTGTTAATGAGCTGCTCCATCCCATCCATGAATTAATATCCATTATAATAGCTGGTTAATTAGATTATGTGCTGCTGTGCCCCATGGGGTGTTCATTAATCCATTAAGGAATCGATCAGGTTGTGCCAAGGTCTGCACTGAGGGGACCAGGGCTGGCAGGGACATCACCAGCACCCCCCAGTTCCCCCAGTTCCACCAGCATTGCCAGCTCCCAGTGCTGAGCCTGCTCTCAGACCCTTCCCCTGGAGCCCTCCAGATGACAGCCTGTTCTCCAGCTCATCCCATATGGATCCCATCCCATATGGATCCCATCCCACGTGGATCCCATCCCACAGGATCACACCCCGTTCCCCCTGACCTTGAGCAGGTTGTTCTCGTTCTTGAGGTGTTTCAGGGAGAGCTGCAGGGCATCGATCTGCTGCAGCAGCAGAGGTGAATCCTTCACCTGGACGGGTCCAGAGCCTCCTCCCGGCACCTGCCCGGCACCAACACCTGCACAGGGGCACTGCCATCAGCGTGTGACAGTGGCACAGGGACACAGCGTGCTGTCACCAACACCTGGCACTGCCATCAGCGTGTGACAGTGGCACAGGGATACAACGTGCTGGCACCAACACCTGCACAGGGGCACTGCCATCAGCGTGTGACAATGGCACAGGGACACAACGTGCTGTCACCAGCACCTGGCACTGCCATTAGCAGTGTGACAGTGGCACAGGGACACAGCGTGCTGTCACCAACACCTCCCTGGAGAAGTCCCACCAGCTCCCAGTGTCCCTTCCCAAGGCTCTCCAGGTGGGGGTCACCCCACAGTTCCATGCTCATCCCTCCCTTCCCAAGCCCCCCTGGAGCCTCCAGGGCTGGCAGCATCCGAGCAGGACCTGGATCCTTCCCCAGCTCCCAAACTGAGCCTCATCCCAGGCTTGGGGTGTCCTGGGATTTCATTCCCCCCATGCACTGGGGGCTGCATGCAAGGTGTGTCCATACCTCGCTGCTGTTCCTCTGCAGCACAGGGAGAGGGGCCAGGAAAAACAAGAAAAATCAGGATTAAAGCCCCAGATTGGGTGGGAGAGGAGCTGTGGCTGGAGCAGCTCTGGGCTCCCACAGCCACTTTTCCCATTCCCAGCAGCTTGGAGTGACCCTGCAATGCTCCCCCAGAGCTCCCAGGCTGCTCCTGCTCCTTTGGGAATGAGAATGTGCCAGCAACATTCCTGGAAGCCAGGACTGGGAATGTGGGAGAGGCTGTGGCTCCATGAGAGCCAGGAGCTGCTGTGCGAGCACATTCCCAAATTCCTGGGCACACATCACCCTGGACCTCCTGTGCCAGGAGGACACCCCAGCCCCATTCCAGGGATGAGGGTCCCTCACCTCCGGCGATGCCGGACACGATGGAGGCCACGCCCGAGGGCGGGGCTCCCCGCAGCCCCTCGATCGTCCTCTTGGACTGGTTGTTCAGGCGCTGCTTCAGCTCCACCTTCTCCGACTCCAGCTGGTCGATGTCAGCCTGCAGAGCGTCCATGGTCTCCTCAAACTCCCTGGGAAGAGCACACAGAGGGATGTGGGAGGTCAGGGATGCTGCTGCTTGTCCAGGACCCCTTATCCTGTCCCTCCATCCCTTGTCCCCAGTCCCTCTCCAGCTCTCCTGGAGCCCCTTTAGGCCCTGGAAGGGGCTCTGAGATCTCCCTGGAGCATTCTCCAGGTGAACATTCCCAGGAATGGAGGGAATCCAGCTCTTGGAGCAGCTCTGTGGCTTCCTCTGGATGAGCTCCACCAGCTCCACATTCCCAGCCCCATTCCAAACTCACTTCTCCTTCTTTTTGAGCAGAGTTTGGGTCTCATCCAGCTTGGTCTGGATCTTTTCCACACGGTCATCAGCGTCCTTGGATGCGCTGTCCAGCTTCTTCTCCAGGAGGCTGAGCCTCACGTTGGCCTCGCTGAGCTCCTCGCCCTGGAGCAGCAGGGAGGGAATCAGGAAGCACCAGGGAGCCCCCAAATCACCCACAGCACCCAGGGCTGGAGCCCAGGAACAGCTCCCAGCTCCCACCCTGCACACCCCAGAACACGGTGGGGTCAAGATCTGGAGGGCAGCACCTCCCTGCCCACGGGAAAAACATCCCCAGGAGATCTGGATGGGACTTGGGAACAGCATCTCAAGGTAGGAAATCACCTGGAGTGTGGAGGTGAATCCCACAGCAGACAGGGAGGCGGGGATGGGTGAGGGACAGACTGGGATGGGTGAGGGACAGGCAGGGATGGATGAGGGACAGACGGGGATGGGTGAGGGACAGGCAGGGATGGATGAGGGACAGACTGGGATGGGTGAGGGACAGGCAGGGATGGATGAGGGACAGGCAGGGATGGGTGAGGGACAGGCAGGGATGGGTGAGGGACAGGCAGGGATGGGTGAGGAGGAGCCAGGAAAGCAGGGATCAGTGAGAAACACCTCACCTTGATCTTGAGGGACTTCTTCAGCTCCTTGATGACTGTCTCCCTGTCCTCCAGCTTCAGCCCCAGCCCCTCAGCATCCGTGATCTCCGCCCGCAGCGCGGCCGCCCGGAGCTCCGCCGGCGGCGTGGGCTGCACCAGAGGGGACAATTCGGGATTTTAGGAACAATCCCAGACACCAGAGCTGCCCAACTGCCCATGCTGGTCACCCACAGGCTCCTGGTGACAGCAGTGACAGCACAGAGCCCAACCCACCTTGCTCTGCGGGCGGTCGGCGTCGTACTCGCCCTCCTGCATGGCCGTGGCCATTTTGTTCATGGTGGCCATGAGGATGCTGCAGGACTGGCGCAGGCACTCGTAGGGATTGATGCCCTGGGAGCCGTAAATCTGGGAAGGAAGTGTTGGATTTTAGACATTTGGGGTGTTGGAGGGGGTTTTTTTGTGTTGTTAGGTATTGATTTTTTTGGAGAATATTGGTTTTGATTGGAGGTTTTGGAGAAGGTTTTTAAATTTGAGTGATGAAGTTAAAATTTTGAGTGTGTAGTTAAATAGAAGTGTAGTTAAATAGAAGTGTGTAGTTAAATAGAATAGTTAAATAGAATGATAAAGGGTTTTAAATTTGAGGTTTTTGTAGTATAGTAATAGGTATGGGATAAGATGGAGGATTTTGGGTGGTGGTTTTTGTTTGGTTTTTTTAAAGGGTTTTTAAGTAGTAGTTTTTGGTTGGTTAGTTAGTGTTATATTGAGGGTTATGGGAATTTAGTTATTGGGTTAAATAGATAAATAATATAGGTGTTAATTTTTTATTGGATTGTTTAGTTTTAAGATATTTTGTAGTAGTTGGATTTTACTTTTTTTGTTTTCAGTAGGTAGTTAGAAGTGTTGTTGAACGTTCTGTATTTTTTGGTAAGATTTAATAAATAATTAAGTTGGAATATGAAAAAAATTTTATTGTGTATTTATTACATTTGGTTTTAAGTGAAAGTAGAGATTGAGATAAATTATTAATGAAGTAGTGTAAATCTTAAAACTCTTAGAGGGGAGGACCTGGCTGGTGGCCCTGGGCTGGGCTCACAGCCCCCAAACCATATCCTATAACTGGTGTTTCCTGATGATGGTTAAGGATGTCCCTCTGATATTTAAAGATGTCTCCCTGATGTTTAAGATGTTCCTCTGATGTTTAAAATGTCCCTCTGATGGCTAAGGGTGTTCCTTTGATATTTAAAGATGTCTCCCCGATGTTTAAGATGCTCCTCTGATGTTTAAAATGTGCCTGTGATGTTTAAGGGTGTCCCTCCCTCTCATGTCTGATGTTTAAGAATCATCCAATCTTAAAATCCACATCCAGCACAAAACCTCCACTTCCATCAACAAATCCAACCACCAACAAAATGCAAAGAATTCCACATGCAAAAATCAAACACCAAACAGAAGTGGATGATTTATATAAAATCCACCCCTTGTCCTTTCACCACAATTACATCAAAAAATCTGGAGACACCACATCCATTGTGTCCAGGGAAAGAGGTGGAAAAGGCTCTGGAGAGCTGAGGGGGCTCAGGGGGGACTTTTCCTCTCTCTACAAAAACTCCCCACGATCCTTTTCCCCTGTGGAATGTGGGAATATGGATGGGATACCCCACCACACCTGACAAAACCTCTCCACATCAGGGAAGGCATGGAGCACTCTGGGTGCCTCCCTGACCCGTTCCAGCTGGGAATGGTGGGAAGGATGTCCCAGCTGGGAATGGTGAAGGATGTCCCAGCTGGGAATGGTGGGAAGGATGTCCCAGCTGGGAATGGTGAAGGATGTCCCAGCTGGGAGTGGGGAAGGATGTCCCAGCTGGGAATGGTGAAGGATGTCCCAGCTGGGAGTGGGGAAGGATGTTCCAGCTGGGAATGGTGAAGGATGTCCCAGCTGGGAATGGTGGGAAGGATGTCCCACCTGCTCGCTGACTTTGAAGGCCAGCTCCTCCAGGCGTGGGGCTGGCAGCCCCTCGTTCTCGGCCAGCGGGGCGATCAGCTGTGCCCCGGCTGCTGCCACCTCCTGCAGCACGGCCACCACCCACGTCAGGTGCTTCCGGCATTCCAGCAGCGTGTCCGACACCTGGAAGGGCAGGGCAGGGTGGGAATGGCACAAACATGGCTCCTGGAAACCACAGGTGCCCTGGGATTGTCACTGGGATTGGGGGAAGTAACCCAAATAACTGGGGGAAGATGGAGGGAAACAGGTCCTAGGTGTGAATCCAGGTGTCCATCCAAGATGGGAACATAAAATCCAGGTGTCACATCCATTGTGGGCAGGGAAGGAGCTCCAGGAGCAGCTGAGGGAGCTGGGAAAGGGGCTCACCCTGGAGATTCAGGGAAACCTTCTGGCTCTGCACAACTCCCTGACAGGAGGGGGCAGCCAGGGGGTGGATTTGGGATCTTATCCCAGGGAACAGCCTCGGGCTGTAGCAGGTTGGATACTGACAAAATTCCTCCTGGGAAGGGCTGTCCCACCCTGGCACAGCTGTCCAGGACAGGGAGAAGTCCCCTTCCCTGGAGGGATTTAACATCCACGTGGATGTGGCACTTGGGGACATGGTCAGTGACGGCCTCAGCAGTGCTGGGGGTGGCTGGACTCAGGGATGTCCGAAGGATTTTCCAACCTAAACCAGTCCCTGATTCCGTGATCCCAGCTCAGCTCACAGCACTTCCCTGTGCCCTGAGCTGCTGCCCAGCTTCCCCAGGGCGTTTTCTGCCAGCCCAGTTCACCCACAGCTCCCAGTTGGTGCCTGAGGGAGTCCCTGCCCCGCTCACCTGCGCTCCGAAGCCCAGGGCTGCGGGAATTCCCGGCGCATCCGTGCCCGGCATGCGGCGCCGGATCTTCTTGCAGAACTGGCGGATGTCACTGCAGGACGTCTCCAGGTCCTTGAGCAGGATGGCCAGGTCGGCCGCCTCCTGCCCGGCCTGGGGACACACAGCGACCTCAGAGGGACGTTGGGACCTCAGAGGGACATGGGGACAGGGAGGGGCATGGGGACAGAGGGACTTAGAGGGATCTCAGAGGGACATGGGGACAGAGGGACATGGGGACACAAAGGGACCTTAGAGAAAGGGAACCTCAGAGGGACTCAGAGAGAGAGGGACCTTAGAGAGACACGGGAACAGAGGGACATGGAGACATAGAGGGACCTCAGAGGGACATGGGGACAGGGAGGGGCACAGGGACAGAGGGACTCAGATGGATCTCAGAGGAACATGGAAACAGAGGGACATGGGGACACAAAGGGACATGGGGACACAGAGAGAGCTCAGAAAGTCATGGGGAGAGAGAGGGACATGGAGGGACCTCAGAGGGACACAGAGACAGAGGGACATGGGGACACAGAGGGATCTCTGACAGACATAGGGACAGAGAGAGATCTCAGAGGGACATGAGGAGAGAATGGGATATTACAGAGAGATGGAGACAGGGAAGGACCTCAGAGAGAGGGACAAGAAGGGATCTCAGAGGGACACAGGGACAGCAGGAAGCTGGCACATGCCCAGCCATCCTGGCAGGTGCTACCTGGAGGAAGATCCTACCTGGAGGAAGGCCCGCAGCCGGCACACCTCCACCCCCATGCAGTCCAAGGCACTCTGGGTGAACTGTGGGCACAGGCACAGGGACCCTCAGCACAGGGACAGGGACAGGGACAGGGACAGGGACAGGGACAGGGGGGGTCCCAGGGCACTCTGGGGTTTTAGTCCCAGGAATTCCAGGATGGACCCTGCCACCACCCCAGGGTTTTCAGGAGCAGGGAAACTGGCTGAGGCAGTCAGGCTATTTTTGGTCTATTTTGGTTTTATCCAGGGGGTGCAGGATGCTGGTTCTTCCCTTAGGAAATCCAGGATACGACCCCCACCCTGTGACATGAGGGTCTCCACACTCCCCTTCCTGCTCTTCTTCCATGTCCCCATTCCCTGACCCCAGTGCCACCACTAGGGAAGAGTGGCTGGTCTGGGGAGTGGCAGCAGGGACACCTCCCCTCCCACAGGGATCCTGGGGGACACAAAGGTGGAAAAGAGGGACCAGGGAAGGGTTGTCCCCACTCACCTTGATGTGGTCAGCAAGCTGCAGGGTGCAGTCCTCAGCCTGGTCAGCCAGGTGGATGCTGTACAGGTGCTGTGGGAATGGCAGGATCAGCATCCACAGGTGTTGGCACACATGGAAAAATCCAATGTGGGAACACTCAAAAAAAACCCAAATTTTGAGGGTTTTGGGCTGTTTTTTAAATGGAAATAACAACAATGCCCCAAAAGAGTCTGAATTCCATGTGTCAGTAGCGTGGAAGGAAGGAATATGGGATAGGGACACAGAGCAGGGGACACAGCCACTGTCACCTGGGTGACAACACCCAAAGGAAAGGGCTGCCAAAAGGAGCTTAATCCCAGCTGATCCATGGGCCTAGGGCTGGATATCCAGCAGGTGAGGTGGCACCTGCCCCCAGTGTCACCCCCAGTGTCACCTGGTAGTACTTGATGGCTTTGGTGAGAGGCTCCACGTTGACAGTCTCGTCCAGCTGGTCCTTGTGGAGCAGCTCGATCAGGAAGTCCAGGGAGCGCTCGTGGACGCTCATCTCGGGGTACAGGGTCCCCACCTTCTTGTACACCTCCACACTGCAGCGATTCAGGGCCCTGAGGGGACAGGGATGAGGGGCTGGGGGCATCTCTGGGCAGGACGCGGGAAATGGGACAGGGGACGGGGACACAGCCATGACCTGGCTGGTGCTGGAGGGCTGGGTCCTTCCCAGGGGGACACAGAGATGTGACCCCTCACGAGGGAATAAGGGGATCCTGCTGCTTCTCTGTAGCCTGGCTCCCAAAATTCCTTTATATGTCACCTCTTGAGAAGGAGAAGGGGAACCAATCCTTCTTTTCTAGCTTGGCTCCCAAAATTCCTTCCCATGTCACCCTTTGAGAGGGACATGCAGAGGTCACAGAGAAGGGGATCCTGTTGGTTTTTTCTAGACTGGCTCCCAAAATTCTTTCTCATGTCACCCCTTGGGAAGGACACACAGAGGCCACAGAGAAAGGGATCCTCATAAGGGAATAAAGGGATGCCACTGCTTTTGTTCTAGCCTGGCTCCCAAAATCCCTTCCCATGTGACCCTTTAAAAGGGACACAGAGAGAGGTCATGGAGGAAGGGATCTGGCTACTTTTTGCTAGCCCAGCTCCCAAGATCCTGTGTGATCTCTTGGGGGACACTGAGAGGTCATGGAAAAGGGATGCCACAGCTTTTTTTTTTCCTAGCCCAGCTCCCAAAATCCCTTCCCATATCACCCTTTAAAAAAGAAACACAAAGAGGTCATGGAGAAAGGGATCTCGATGTTTTTTTCTAGCTTGGCTCCCAAGATCCTGTATGATCTCTTGGGAGACACAGCAAGACCATGGAAAAGGGATGCCACAGCTTTTTTTTTTTCCAGCCCAGCTCCCAAAATCCCTTCCCATATCACCCTTTAAAAAGGACACANGGAAGGGATCTGGCTACTTTTGGCTAGCCCAGCTCCCAAGATCCTGTGTGATCTCTTGGGGGACACTGAGAGGTCATGGAAAAGGGATGCCACAGCTTTTTTTTTTCCAGCCCAGCTCCCAAAATCCCTTCCCATATCACCCTTTAAAAAGGACACAGCAAGCTCATGGAAAAAAGATCCCAGAGCGTTTTGCTAGCCCGGCTCCCAAGATCCTGTGTGATCTCTTGGGGAACATAGAGAAGTCACTGAAAAGGGATCACACAGCTTTTTTTTTTCCAGCCCAGCTCCCAAAATCCCTTCCCATATCACCCTTTAAAAAGGACACAGCAAGCTCATGGAAAAGGGATCCCACAGCTTTTTTTTTCCTAGCTCAAAATCCCTTCCTATGTCATCCCTTGGGAAAGACACACAAGGAGGGTCACAGAGAAATGACCTCATGGCAAGGCAATAAAAGCAATCCCACCCCCCTTTCCCAAACCGGCTTCCCAAAATCCTGGAACTCCACCTGCAGAGGGAGGGAAGGAGGGGCTGGGGCGGGCACTCACTGCTCGTATTTGTGGAGCGTGGCCTGGAGCAGGCTCAGGGAATAGACGAGGCCGGCGGCGAAGCTGAGCTGCTCCCCCGGCGCTCCGCGCAGCCCCGCCCGCTCGGCGCAGCTCTCGCTCAGCTCGAACCTCTCCTGCGCCTGTTTGCTGATCAGCTCGGCCTGGGGGGACAGGGAAACCTTCAGGGCATCGCTCTGAGACGGGGTGACAGCCCCTGCACCCCAAAAAGTGAAATCCTTCAGGGCATCCCTCTGAGCCAGGGGTGACAGCCCCTGCACCCTCAAAAAATGAAATCCTTCAGGGCATCGCTCTGAGCCAGGGGTGACAGCCCTGCACCCCAAAAAGTGAAATCCTTCAGGGCATCGCTCTGAGCTAGGGGTGACAATCCCTGCACCCCAAAAGGGGNCAGGGGTGACAGCCCTGCACCCCAAAAAGTGAAATCCTTCAGGGCATCCCTGCTGTGTCCCTCTGAGCCATGGGTGACAGCCCCTGCACCCCAAAAAGTGACACTGGCACCATGGCTGAGCGCTCTCACTGCTGTCACCACCCCTGGCTGCTTCTTCCCCCTCCCTTCTCTCAGGCCATTTTATAATCGTGGAATC
>VXBI01001120.1:0-63101 GCA_013397375.1 Toxostoma redivivum
GTCACCCCAAGACAGCACTAAAGCTTGAAGTTCTTTCCTGGGAAACAGAAGCCTGTTACAGCCTATCCTTAAGGTGAAAAAAATCAGAGTCTAAGGCAGCAGGCTAGGGATTGGCTCCTAAATCCGTGAGTCTGATGCCTGGAAAGGCTGACCTGGAACACAGACTAGACAGAGCAAAAGGGATAAAACAGGTATTTATTGAAAGGATACATCTTGGGCAGTGCAAGAGCCTGGATGGGGCTTCACCCAAATAAAATCCGAGGTGGATCCTGGTCACGAGTTTTTACACTTTTATAGGTTTGGGTTCATCTAGGAATCTATCTATCTATTTGAATTGAGGTCAATTGTCCAAGCACAGCCCCAGGCTATGAAGTCTCAGCCCCCTGGCTTGCCCCCTTCCCTTAGCCATTGTTTATGATTTTTGGGTACCAATTGTCCTTGATTCTCCAGCTGGGAAGGGATTGTTTTGTCTAACTGCCCTGTGAAGAGAACCTACTAACACTTAACATGAAGTTTCAGAGTTACATACCGAGCAGCAGAGAATCTGAAAAATAGAAAAGCTAAAACCCAAGGCATCAAGGCCCCTTGGGGAAGTGTTGTGCCACCAGCTACTTCCCGTTTAACTCAGAGATTGCCAATTCAAGCCCTTTCATTCATAAAGTTGTGGTACAATTACATAGAAAATGAGATAATTTTTCTCCAGTAACCCCTGTGAGTCAGAAACATTATGCTTTGAAAAAAATAATCAAATAATTGATCTGTTATGAAATAGGGATGAACAATTTTAAGGCACACACCACAAAAGTGCACTCGTGTCTCAGAAGCTCCAGTGTGACCTTGGCCCATGGCTTGAGAGGCATTCATGGCTCTGTGCTGCAAACCCTTAACAATCTGGGGATGCTTTTTCTCACCTCTATCTGCTAAAACAGGGGCAGTGCACTCCTGAAGGCCCTATTCTAGTGCTGCACAACCAGGTTTGTTTCCCAGCAATAACAGCTTTGGTAGGAGGTTCTCAGACTTTTTATGGTAAAATACACAGGACTGGATCAGATCAATACAGAAATATCCAGCCTAAAAGCCACTTGGCTATTCCACCTTGAAAACTTGTCACCATCCTGAAATGTGTCCCATTCACAGCACATACAAGACTGGAATATTTATTTAGATATGGTTTAGAATAACAACCCAGGCATGGTCTGCTGGGACAGAAATCAGCTCCTAAATCCATTGTGCTTTGTGTGTGGTTGCACAGGAATTCCAGCCAAGGCAGGGTGTCCACTTAGCTTTGTGTACCTAAACAAGGCCTTGTGAGAATGTCTAAGTATCCAGGATTTATACAACATTACTCTACCTTTTAGTGATAGAAAAATTCTGTGTTTTTATCTTGCCTAAATGAGAAATTTGCACCTTTTAGAACCATGGAAGAGTAGACATTTGCAGGCTGAAACAAATTCTCATCTTTAAAATAAATCCACATACAGGAGATTTTGTCTGAAATTCATGCCAACTATCTGAATATAAAGACTGTAACACTGTAAGGTTTACTACATAAATGAGAAATCTTAATCATTTTAATCTCTCTGTGCAGTTCTATAGCCTGGCCTTCATAACTTCCTGTAAGTAAATCTACAACATCCTTTCCCGTACTTAATCAAAGCAAATTAAAACTGATTACATCTAGGGAACTGTGTCTTGGAGAACAGAGAAGGAGCATGTCCTCCCTTGTATTTAGAACAGTTTACTAGAAACAGGATTAAAACCTTTTGACCAGGTTCAGATTGGTCCCAAGCTGGTTGGTTCCTTCCATGATGACAATCTTCAGTAGAAGATCAGGTGAGGAAATAGCTAAATTTTGTCACAATAGGTGTGCATCAGGCAAGAACTGATTCACATGCATGGAATTAAAATTAGAACTGACATAACAGTTGAAAATATGTCCTTTCTTAATAAACAATATTGAGGGAAAGTTTTGTACATGGCAGATGCTTTCTCAGGACTTGAGGGAAGGTTTCAGAAAAGCATCTTTATTGGGAAATGGAAAAAACTTGGCATGGGAAGAGTTAACTCGGGCTTTCAGAGCATTGTAATCTACCAGCCTGTTAAACAGTGAGAGGGAATTAAGTGACCTGAAAATGGCATAACTAATTGCAGAGTCTTGAAAAAATAACGGCAACGTGGAGGTTCATGAAATGTGTATGAACTGTATCACATATTCATGCCCTATTACTGTGAATTCTGAAGTGTCTTACTGTTCAAGATAATAGACCTTGATTCAATTCAGTCTGATGTAGGATGAATTTCATGTGCTAATTAGTAAAGCATTTCTTAATGATTAGGAAAAAGTAGATAACATCTGATTGAAAACCTAACTGTCAGAGATAAAACAACGATACAACTCGGGGTGGAAGAAATGCCAGTCAGGCTGCATTCAGGTGTCTTAATTATGATAATTAATGATTGTATTCCCTATATAGATAAACTCAACCAACATGAAAAGCATATTGTAATTAAAGTGCTTTTGAAAAGCAACATTTAAAGAAATGCCATTGGTAATAATAATTACTTTTCTCATTTTCCATTTCATATTTGATTGCATTGGTTCAGTATGGAGATAAAAAGGAAAGACTTTGAGCTACTACAGTTCCTACTGAAATAAGAACTTAGTACTACACAGAAAGAAGGCTTAAAAGACCCTGATCTTTTACCATTGCACATCAGCAGTGATTTTTCTGACTAAATGAAAATATACTCTCCATTAACAAATTGCTGCATCATATTTTCCACCTCCAATATGCCATACTGATGGATTTCTTTACAGGAAAAAAGCCAAACTACAAGTGGATGTGATTTTGGAGAGACCAGAAGAAACAACAGATGAAAGAAAAAGCCTTTTGGGGTTAGATCTGTCCAGGAAAGATAACTTGTGTCCTAAAAGAGACACGAATTTTGCTTTTTCTCTTTTAGCTCTTAAGTTGTGGCACTGAGATGAAACTAAAGTTTGCTTGTGATTTGATTTTGGGGTTTGTTTGGTTCTTTTTTCTGAAGAACTAATACCTTCCCAGAAAAGCTTGATTTCATTCACAAAAATTCACAAAGTTTTTTTAAATAAAACCAAGAACCATTTATGTTTTGGGTGCTCTAGGCTTGTTTGTCATCAGCTCTGTGAAAATAGCTACTTGTCCCCAGGATTCCTGCTACTCTAAAATACCTGCTGCATTCAGACATCCCTGTGTAATGCTCATCCTGATC
Source organism: Toxostoma redivivum (assembly GCA_013397375.1). Classification (NCBI taxonomy): domain Eukaryota; kingdom Metazoa; phylum Chordata; class Aves; order Passeriformes; family Mimidae; genus Toxostoma; species Toxostoma redivivum. The sequence continues at coordinate 3,250 of VXBI01001120.1, forward strand.
CCATCTTGTAGACACCCTGTGGAATCTGCACATGACAACAGATCAAAATTATATTTTAGGATAGGTAAGAGGTATATCAACATGATCTTGTAATCTACACCTGCTATACTGTGAGACATGCTCAGTGACAGGACTTCTCAAAGTAGTGTAAAGTCAGCATACTAAGGGTAATTTAGCCTTACATGGTAAGTACAGATTAGCTCCCCTGGAAGCCAATCCTGTACTGATTGCAGTTCTACATAGGAGATAAAACATAAGTTAGAAAAAGCTTCACAGATGCAGAGCAAAGTGACAAAATAGAAGAACAAAGAGATCGGTGATAATGGGTAAAATCCTGGCCTCAGTAAGGTCAAGAGCAAACTCCCATTGATTTTAATGACGCTTGATATTTCTAATTCATCACCTTTGAAGTGACAAATATACAAACATCAGTCAGTACAGAGAAGTGGCCTGCTAAATCACACCTCCACAAATGGGGAATTTTTGCTGTTTGTAGTCAGCCACCCGAGAAATTTGCCAGCAGGCTTTGAATGTATACTTTGAAGTGATTCAATTCCATTAAAGTGTAACTTGCTCATTTCACATTTTTGAGCTTCTTAAAAAAGCCATCTGTAGTTATTCTTCCAGTCAGAATAACCATTTGCAGTAATGGAAAAATGAATTATCTGGGGAAAGCCTGGAAATGTCACTGTTCTGGATAAATACTATGTATTCCTTCCCCCTTCCTCTTCTCTCTCCTGCCCTTTGCCATTCTCCTTATTAAACCCTGTTTTAGTGGCTGGATTCTCCTTGTTTTCACTCTAACCCTGAGCCATGAGAGCCCCATGAGCTGATACCACCACCAAGAGTAACCCAACAGGCAGAGCTCTGACTCTTTGTGAGGTAACTGCTGGCTCTGCATTAACCTGTATGGTTTTAGAAAAGAAGGAACCCAGAAGAGCAGTTTATTCTCCGACGTGAAGAGACAGCAGCTTGAAAAATCCCACTTTTTTTTCCTGTCAAAATCTCTGTCCCTCAGCACTCAAACTCCCCAGCAGTTTCTCCTGTGCTCATCTGGACATTTGGCATCCCCACTGTTACCCACAGCACTGTTTCTATCTCACCTTCCCCTATTCTCCCATCACAATGGATGAAAACTCAATTCCTTTAATAGCTAGGCTAGCACTCCTGTCAGCTTCCACCAGGCTGAAGTTGTGCTTAATAAGCACATCCAGAGTGTGAGTGGTTCCTGGAACTAATTGTGCTGCGACTCCAGTGCCAGGATCCAGACAGCTTCCAGATGTGAGGAGCCCCAGGGCCAAGCTGTGACAAACGAGTGGCACACTGGTGTGGGGCAGGATGGCACCACGGTGCTCACCTGCTGCTCTGAGCCACCTGGGACAGCACTGCACAGGGCCAGGCTATTGTCATGGATCAGGTCTGCTTCTCACTGCCCCAAATCCTTCTGGAATTTGTCACTGGAGTGGTCAGAACCAACCCAAACCAATCCAAACCAAACACACACACACACACTGGTTAAAAGCAATTAATCTCCAAGAAATCTGCTTTCTATAAGATTATTTTTTAATTTTCTTCTTTAGTTCAGTCTTTTCTTTCTTTATATTTTTCTTTTTTTTTTAATGTGATTTTTTAGTGGTGTTTTTTTTTTTCTCAAGATTAATTTGTGAGTTATACAAAGATTTAAATGAAGACAATTAAGGGCAAACTAAAGTTACTCAGCACCATGGGAGCAGGTTGTGAACTCTTAAATCAGGCACTTTAACCATGACCTGAGGCCACAGCTGCTTTCACTGCAGGGAACACCTTCCCTCACCTCTGTTTTAAGGAGGGTAATGTGACCCCTTTTATATTTAGCGCAAATACAACAAAAGTTATACATGAGAACACTGCACAGCTCATAGCAAAGGGACAGACAAGGAAACATTTCCAACTGAGAAAGATTCCTTTTCACTTTTAGCTTGCCAGTGAAACAATCCTTCCCCTCCCCTCTAAGCAGGCTGCTGTTGCCCACACATTGATGCTCACTGAGCTTATTTAAATTCCTTGTTTGCAGCCTGAATCCCATTTGTATGGCTTAAACTATGGCAAGCCTATTTCCTAATGCAATGGTTACCAGTTAAATATCACCCAAGATTCAACATTTAATCAACCTCTGCCTTTTTCTTCCATAAATCTGATAAAATAATTTAAGTTCATCAAAGATTTGCATTTTAGAAGTGCTTCAGTGCCTGCAAAAGCACAAATGCCAATCTTATTGTTCACACATACTTCCAAGGTTCAAAACAATTGAAGAGACAATCATGCTGGATGCATTAAAAAAAAATATAAAAAATTGGAGGATGCTTTGCAGGTTATAATCTATGTACAGATTTAGTGTGCTCTGTCTTTGGAAGTAGAGTGCCCTCTGCCATTTTCCTCTACCCTGTCCAAGGTGAATTGTTTTGAGAAGTGAGCAGATTCAAGGATAGGAAGAATCTCTGAGCTCTGGTACTCTGGTGTGCAATTCAGACTAGCTCTGCATATCCCTTCTTTCCTGTTATGATATGAAAACTGAGCCAAATCTGTTGAATGTTTAGATTTGGAGTCCAGAAGTGGTCGTGCTGTGCATGAGTTACAGGCTGAGTGATGCACAGCCCTTCTGGGAGGGGGACTGAGGCACAGTGTGCAGTGCTTTGCTCTCACCACCCTCACTGCACCTTTTGAAACCATGCACTTGATAAGATTTTAACTCATGTTGGATCCCAGTAAACTGGAATTTTTGAGCTTTCTGGGCTTTCTAGCACTGATCCCTTGGAAAACACTGCTTTTGACCTGAGGCCTTAGAGAAGGCTTCCAAATATGAGTGATGGAGTTAAAATCACTGGTGTGTAGTTAAATAGGAGTGTGTGATTTCACATGGTGAAGGGTTTTAAATTTGAGATTTTTATAATATAGTAATAGGTATGGGACAAGTTGGATGATTTTGGGTGGTGTCTCAGTGCTCATCTTCCTTCTTCATGATTTCAGGCAGTAGTTTCTGGTTGGACAGTCAGTGTCACACTGAGGGTCACGGGAATTTAGTGATTTGGTTAAAAGTATAAATAACATAGGTGTTAATTCTCTATTAGACTATTTAACTTTAAAAGACCTTGTAGCTACCTAGGTTTGCCTCCATTTTGCTCGCTTTTAGCTGGTAGCTGGAAGTGTTGCTGAGCTCTCTGTATTTTGGATAATATTTAATAAACAACCAAGCCCAAACACAAGAAAATTCGTCTCATTCGTGTTTTTTAATCCTCACTGTGAGTGAAGACAAAGGAAACTTCAGACAAGCCACTGATTAAGTGGTGCAAATACCACCCGTTACAAACTCAGATTTGCTGGTCAGGGCATGGTGCAGATGGCACCAAAGTTGTGAGTTTCATCCTGCGTGGGCCATTCACTCAGGAGTTGGACTCGATGAAACTTGTGAGCCCCTTCCAGCTGGGAATATTCTGTAATTCTGTAAAGTTTGTCCCTTTAAAGCCATCAGTTCCACTTCCATTTAAGCACCCCTTTCCCGTGCTGCCTGTCCTTGAGCATCACCCTCCCTGAACATGATCTTATTGACAGATTTCCTCAGGAGCCCCAATAACCTGCCTGCACAAAGACAGACTTTTTTACACTGCAGTGTTAAAAGATGATTTGTGTATTTAGGAGATGCATGCATTCATTGCAAGTCATTCTAGGCAGAGTGGAGAACTGACTGAAATGAATTAATAGATCTAGCAAACCTTTTTTTAAAAGTCCATATTTCTGAGAATAGGAAATAATAATATATTTTTTGCATATTTCACTCTAATAATAAAAGAGTCACAGACCCTCTAAATAGAAATCAAAGATATATAGGCATGAACTTCAAAAATAACTAAGCCTGAAAGGATTATAGAATGCATGCTCCTAAGGAGATGTTCTCTACTTATAATATCTTATTTTCTGAGGCAAATATTAGATTAGTTACTGGCTGGTACACGAGGAAAATGCAGAATGGAATTACAGTGATAAATTTTATGTCATTTCTGTGATGAGATCTTCATTGTAACAAAGAACTTGTTTTGAACTAATCATGGAAGAATGTTTAGTATGTGCTAGAAGATATATCTGAGCAGCCTTTGGGATCCTAGCATGGAAAAACCCCAAAGATTAAAAATTCAAAACTAAAGCATGGTCATTTCTGTTTCTAAGTTACTGCCACGAATGTCTCAAAGAGGCTGAATTGAATTGCCCAGCAAATCTTATCGAGATGATATTTAGAATGTCAAAAGATGCACTCAGAAAGATAACGAGGACTTAACAAGCACTATCAATCACCTCCTAACAGCTGAAAGCCCAGCTGATAGCACAAGGTTATGCAGGAGGAGCTAATGAAGATATGGATTGCATTTGGCTTGCAGAGCCTATTTCCTTTTCTTTTATTAATTTCGGAGACGACTTTATGTCCAAAAAAATTTTGCATACAAACTTAAATATGATCCTGGTCTACATGATGGTACCTCTTAAAAAAACCTGTCATTTGAAATTGTGCAGGAATTGAATGACCAGGATTTCTGGATTTCTCTGATCCCCAGAGTCTGCCCTGCAGCTTTGGATGGTGATTTTTTTTTTTTTTTTAACGTTATGATCTTACTTGTTATAGAACTGTTTTCAGCTACTATGTTTTATAATTAAAAAACGTGTTTATGTACCCCAGTCCTCCCACTAAGGCTCTGATAATGGAACAGAGGCATTGAAAATGGTCCATCCACTCCTTCAATTGCTGGGAATGGGAGAGCAGGGCTGAACAGCACAGCAAGAGAGATATTGCTTTGGTGCTCCTGTTTGCAGTCTGGGGCCCTGATCCTGCAGACATTTAGGCAGTTGAGCAATTTTACACAAGTGAATAATCTGATTTAGTTCAAAGGGAGCACTCACATATGTTAACTGTCTCACCTGCTGTGGTGGTTTAACCCCAGCAGGCGGCTAAATACCACAGTCACACCATCCCCTGCCTGGGATGGGAGCAGAGCAGGGAAACAAAGGTAAGGATTGTGGGCTGAGACAACAGTTTCAACATTGAAATGAAATAAAACATAATCATCTTTACTGTAAAATATAACAATAATAATTTAATGAAAAGGGAGACGACAGAAAAAAAAATATAAAAAGAGAAATAAAACCCAAGAAAGACAAATTATTGACAATAGAGTTGCTCAGCACCCCCTGACTGATGGTCTGGAAATCCCTGGGGCCAGTTCAGATCAGCTGTCTTGGCTTTGATCCCTGCTGGCTCCTTGTGCCCCTCCTGGCTAGCAGGCTTCAGGGAAACTGAGGAGTTTTTAACCACTCAGCAACACCCAGGCCATCAGAGTGTTATCAAAATCATTCTCTTTCTAAACCAGCACCACAGCACTGTGGCAGATACTAGGGAGAGAATGAACTCTATCCCAACCAAAGCCAAGACACCTCCCTCCCTGTTCCTGAGGTGGAGACCTGCACTGCACTCAGGGGACTGCACTGCAGGAAACCCCATTTCCAAATTTTCTCTTAATGGCTGCCAAAGGAACACTATCACATTCGCTGATCTACTTTTATGAAATACAAAACAAGAGTTTGCATTACTAGAGTGCACATGAAGCTTAATTGGAAAGGGTATCTGGGCTTCAACTTAAATAAAAGAGGGCTCGAAAAAAAATAAAATTGTTAGGATAAATCAAAATATTTTCTGTTACATGGTGGATACATTCTGCTCATATGGACTTTGGCCATACCTAAAGGTAATGTAAAAGTGGGATGTCATCAAAAAATGACTCTGAATATATAAGTTTCAACAGCAAAATGTCTCTCTGTTATTTACTACACTTACCATCTATTAATCTGTGTATATATGCCATCACAGAACTGTGATTCTATGTGAATCTCCATAGCAAAATTCCATAAGCAGATAACGGGCAAAAAACTTTGCCATAATTAGCAAGTATTAGAGAAAGACACAGGACTTGTGACTGCAGTCAAAAGGCAGAAAAACATTTACTTTGGAAAGTTTACCTCTGAATTCTTGATACTGGTACTTTGATGAGTTAAATACTTCAAGGAAAATGCTGCTTAAATACAGTACAAACCAGCTGTCTTCTAATAGGAATTAAACCCCCCTCCCACAATGCTGAATTTGAAATTTTAATATGCTACTCTTACACTCCTTCAGCAAGAATCAGCTTCTCCTCTTCAGAGGGTCTCAAGGGCCTCTGCTGTGACCCACACTAAATCATCATTATTTAGGTATTCCCCTTTTCGAGCACAACAGTGAAATCCTTTGCCTTCTGTTGCAATTTACATTTTCTGCTCAGTGGGAACAAGTTCACTTATTAACTGCAGAGTCTCAGACACAAGAAACTCTCTTTAATGCTCCAAAGAGCATCAGAGTTTGTACTATGGCCAGACATCTCTGAGAAAAGCACTGGTCAAACCCCCGTCTCCTCACAGCTCCATGGACATAAAACAGGAGTGAGCTTTGTACACTAAACAGAATTATCATTGCCTCAGATGAGATTAAACAAAGGAAGACCATTCAGTGTAACAGGGAATAATTAAATGTGGCTAAGTAACTATTGAAAAAAATATTCCAAAATCAAGACCAGTGTATTAAAATAACAAATATGCTGTTTATGCTGATTAAAATAACAAATACTTTGAATATACTTCAATATGCAAAAACCAGTGTTTTTGGATGGAAGGTGTTGCTCCCAGAAGAGCAATGATGCCTTTTGTCCATTTGTTTTGGTTAATGGGGTGGTATTTTGTCCTGACATTCGGCCTATAAAAGGTTTTGTGCCATGACACCTTCTGTAGCCATTTACTGGTCAATTGTCTAAGTTGGAAAAGACATTTGAGATCATGGAGTGCAAGCATTCCCCCAGCAGTGCCAAGCCCAGCACTGAGCTCTGCCCTAAGTGCTGCAGGGTTTTGAAATCCCTCCAGGGATGGGCACTGCAAACCTCCCCGGGCAGCCCCTGCCAATCCCTGCCCAGCCTTTCCATGGGGAAATTCCTGCTGCTGCCCACCCTGCCCTCCCCTGCCCAGCCTGAGGCCGTTCCCTCTCCTCCTGTCCCTGTTCCCTGGAGCAGATCCCAAATCCCCCCCCCGGCTGTCCCCTCCTGTCAGGGAGTTGTGCAGAGCCACAAGGGCCCCTGAGCCTCCTTTTCTCCAGGCTGAGCCCCTTGCCAGCTCCCTCAGCCCCTCCAGGGCTCTATTCCCTTTGGAGCAGGGATCCCCAGAGCAGCACAGAAATGTCACAGACATTTCCCAAGGGTTGAAATTCAGTTTGCAGGGGCATGAGTGATGTACAAGGGCAGAGAGACTAGAGATCCAGGCCCCAGCTGAGGAGATTGCCATCAAAGCAGGATGGAAGCATCTCCTGCTGCCCTTTATTAACAACAGACACAACCACACATGGAACCTTTCAATAATTTACTGGAAGGAAACAAATCAGCTGAGTCAAAGTCTCATTTTATACAGTCAAAAGGGCACTAAGAATCTGCCCTTGAATATTATACCAACAGCTCCTTTCCAAAATATATTTGTGGAATATTTTTGTCCAGCTAGAGAGTTTTGTGTCAGTGGAATGTTGAGGCTGAAGGCTTTCTCCTCACTTCTGCTGTCAGCAGCATGTCAGCCCTAATCAGAGCTGCCTGGGAAGCCCTCCCAGCCCTCTCCATGGGGTGGTTTTCACCCAGACTATGGCAAACAGCAGGGAAGGAGGCCAGGAGATCAGGGCTGCTCTTTCCAGCAGGAGCCCTGCAGCTACATCAGCTTAAGCAGGCCATGAAACTGGACCCTGAGGTAGACAGTTTGAATTCTGCCAAGGGAAACTACAATGTGTTTTCTCCTAAGTAATATTTTTATGATTATAAAAATATGTTTAAAAAATTTCTATGTGTCTGCCAAAATTTCCTGAATTTAACAGTTTAACCAGAGTTTTAAAGTCACTTCATTTCATTAAGTTTTTTTTTTTTAGAAAAAAACTCTGAATATTAATTTAACAGCTAAGTAACAAACTGAAAATAAATACATTCAATTAATATTAGGGTCATAATCTTATTGCCCTCAGAAATGCCATCCCCTATCTTTTTTAGGTTTAAAGTTTTAGGTTTTAAGGTTTTTCCCTTATAACATACTTATTTCTAAAGGAGAATTACCCTTATTTGAGGTTGTTGTTTTTGATAAATCCATTATAGCACCTTTGAAAGTAAGGGTGGTAAAATATAACACACATATATATGGCATAATGTAAAAAAGTCACTACCTCAGTAATTTTGGGCTGGAGTAAGTAATGCAAAATAAGCCTTCCTTCCTTCCTTCCTTCCTTCCTTCCTTCCTTCCTTCCTTCCTTCCCTTTCCTTCCCTTTCCTTCCCTTTCCTTCCCTTTCCTTCCAATACTTCTCCCTATACTTTGAAAAATTCAGGTTGGAATCCAAACTCAAACCTTAGGTTCTCAGCTCTGGCCATATCACTTTATTTTGTATTATCTGGGACATATCTTCAAGAGGAAGTCTGAAATGTATAAAAGAACATTCTTATACTTTTTTTTTCCATTCTTCCTCATAAAATGTATTTTATTACCTATCAGTACATTTCTTATTGCTAAAATTACACCTAGATAAATTCTACTATGTATTTTATATACAACCAATAAAATACTTTTTCTAATTATACACTAAATTGATATATTATAATGATCTTCTCCTCAAAACCAATAATCTTTCCTTTAAAAGTTTTCTCCTTTTCTCCTTTTTTTCCCACCACAGATTTCTCCTAAGTTTCTAAATCCACCTCCTCCATTTCCAATTTCCAATGTGAGATGTGAAGCTGGAAAGAACAAGGCCCATTCTCCTGCAGCTGTCCAGCTGTTCCTTTAGGTAACCTCTCCTTTCTCCATCATATGTAGGTCAGAGTTCCAGTGTGAATGCTTGAATTTCTAACTTACCACACACTGTTTTAGTATAAATATAAGGCCAACTTCCATCAGAATTTCAATTATCAAACATTAAGCCTGTAAAAACAATTGTCTTTCCCATGATCTACTAGGAGTAATCCTCAGCACCATTTCATCCTATACCACTACTAAGAAATCCGGGAATATGGACAGCTACAAACTGAAGTTTCTAAAGATCATGAAGCTTAATGGACTGATTTAATGGGCTTGATTACTGATTCAAATCTTAGCCCAAGCGTAGGCAAAGGATTTTAGAGATCAAACACAGTCCTGGATGCCAATCTGGAATAGAAGAGGGAAAAAAAGATACAGGATATGCAACTGGTTTGCTAATTGCACATGTAAAGTATATGATTATTTGTGATAGGAAGGACTAGACTTAATTTTGTAGTTTCTTTGTCTCTACCTGTTATATCTGTAACACACAAGTACAAACCTCAAACACCCCTGGAAATTCAAGGGCTGAGTCACTCCTCAGTCTCTGGAGCAGCTTTGATTACAAACACATCCTGTCTGCTCCTAACCCCAGCCAGAGCAGAGCCTCAGTGTTCTTGTGCTTCATAGTGAAAGCACAGAAGAAAATTTCACCTGCAGGGAGACTGGTGAAGGAACAGCCACACAGATTACCTACACATTCCAATAATTCAACACTTATATCTGCAGTTAGAAAAGTAACATTAAAAAGAAGACACATCTAGGAAAATATAACCACCATGCTTCAAGCTGTGGTAAGGAGCTAATGTTTCCCCCTTGTACTCAGGGAGGATTAAAGGTATAGAGATAGCAATAAAAAGCCCTCACAAATTAAATTTTGTTGGCTGTTGGTTTGTGAGTCTGGTTTCTCCTTAAGAGTGGATGCCATGTGTGTCAGAAGAATTTCAGTTTCTATCATAGCTCTTAAAATCAGGTCTGATGCAGCTGAGAATTTCTCACACATGACCTCTCCTGTCTGACAGAAAGACTCACTGTTCTCAGGCTAACAGAAAACTCCAACTCACTCTCTAAAAGCTCATATCCAGCTTTAGGCTTCTGACTAGTCTGGAGTTCATTAGTTCTTATTTTTTTTTGCCTCCAGGACCATCACTTCATATTAAAGTGAAGAGAGAAACCCGGGATGCTCATACCCATGTCCTTCTGTCACAGACAGAGGGAACTCCAGCCTGGCACTGCATCCTGGTCCTGTCCCTCCTCCCCTGCTCCACTCACTTCTCTTCCAATGTCTCTCTATGTACTTTTTCTACTTGACATTCTTTTATCACAAGTTCACTCCTACAAAGTTACAACCCACAGCCACCCATCTTTGCTCTCCTGACTCAGCCACAACCTTTAACAGCACCTGGTTTTAGCTTTACCAACACAGCTGGGTGAGGAAAAGAAATGCTTCACAAATGCTGCTCTGTTTCTGCTGTGTTCTTTTTCTTTTTACAAATGAAGTCCACAGCTACCGAGCATTTGAAAAGACTTGAAACCCATACTGTGGTGTTCCTGTATTGTAATAGTATTGTAATAGTAAAGGGGCAGGAACAGCTGAACTGCCATGGTAGAGCTGGCTGGGAATACTCTCAGGTAAAACCAGGGATGGGATCTGCCTTGACTTTTCCTCTACATCTCAACTTACCTGTGCCAAAAGATGCCATTACAGATTGAGATGTTAGGAAAAAATCTACTTCCTAACACCCTGGAATTAGGACAGTGAATAAGGGTATGGGCATGGGTGTAAATTACTGTACAAAATAGGGAATAGCAAAGTCTAGAAGCTGGGTCTTCTGTGTTTCCTAAGAGCAGTCCTAACTCCAGACTGAGGGCTTTTTTATCATACCTCTAATTAATTCTTTAAACAAATCTGTTGTTTATCTTCAAGGAGAATAAGAACATACATGAAATTTCAAATAAATTTTGCAGAGTGCAAAGTCTACTTCATACCAGCATTATGGCTGAAGTAAGTGTGCTCTAAAGGGATCAACCAAGGTCACCTTCAGGCTCTGTATCACTGCCTTTTCTATCCTAGCAAGGAGAATGTATGGCAATAATTGGATTCAAATGCTGATATCTTCTTTTAGAAAGCAGGCTGGAGCCAGGTGGGGGTCAGGCTCTGCTCCCAGGTAATCAGTGAGAGGACAGGAGGAAATGGCCTCAGGTTTTGCCAGAAGAGCTTCACTTTGAATATTAGGGAAAATTGCTTCACTGGAAGGGTTGCCAAGCATTGGCACAGCTGCCCAGGGCACTGCTGGAGTGTCTATCCCTGGAGGGATTTAAAAGCCCTGTGAATGTGGCACCTGGCCACAGGGCTCAGTGCTGGGCTTGGCACTGCTGGGGGAACAGCTGGACTTGATGACCTCAAAAGTCTTTTCCAACCTCAAGGATTCTATGACATTTTCCTGTTTGAAAGTATCCCTTGCACCCAGGATTCTTGTATTAATACCAGCCCAGGAACCGAGTGCCCAGTGCAACTTCCAGCTCTCCCTGTTCCCAGCACTGCCCTCTGCTTGGATCACACATTTCAGAGCAGTTTCCACAGGAGTTCTCCTCTCCTTGGAATTGTAATCAGAACTTCTTAGTGCACACCACATTTCCAAATCAAAGGGAAATTATTCCATGTCAAAAATATATCCTAGCAGAGGAAAGCTGACAATAACTTAGGAAAGCAGAAATGCAAAGTAAATCCCAAGGCAGGTAGACCCTTTTCAGTACAGAATATCAGTGTCCTGGAAATCCTAGGAATATGTGTAAGCACCTGATTAGTGACACCCAAGGAGACACATTCTGCTGGGATTCTGCTTTCCCTGGTGCCCACGTGCCCTGGAAGAGCACAGCTGGGCTGGGTGCAGCTGCAGGGGATGCAGCACTGGTGCTGAGCCTCCCATGCCTTTCTAAGTTCTGCTCTGCTCCCTGCTGCAATTAAACCTGATACGTTTGCCCTGCTTATTTATAGCTTTGATCTTCTTACAAACATTCTCTGGACATTTGTTCTTGCTGAGCAGTTCTTTGATCCAGGAATAAAATCACTCCAAACTACTAGTGCAGCAAGGTAGGGCTCAACATTTATAAAAGTAAAATCTTGACATAAACTGTTTCCACAAACTTGCATTCCTTCGGGACAGTCATGCCTTGTTTGCTGTTTTCCTGGCAAGCTGTTTTGAGTCAGAACAGAGTTGGAATGGTAATTGCAATGAAACAAAGGGAGGGGAAGAACAACACAGCTCATTTTCTGAGTAAAAATATCACAGACAAGTGATGAACTAATTTTGTGGAGAATCATTCCCCTTTTATTTGTTTATCTTGCCATTTGCTTTAAAGACAATTGGCTTTGGGCCAGTTTAATAAGAAAAAAATTGCATCCTGCAAATAATTTCTAATAAGTTGTGCATTATTGTGAACAAGTTAAATAGAACCACTCAACCTGGACTCCCCATTTAGTATTAAATATGGTCTAAAATAATATAATGAGATTCAAAACAATAGTGCCACAATCCTTTTCTTTTGAATTCCCTTGGTAATATTCACACAAGGAAAGGGAGATGTTTTTAAACTTCTGAATGTATTTTCTAAAGGGATTTGCTGTTTTTCAGAGTGGGAGATAAGGCTGTGTAGGACTCTAAGTGCACATCATCTTCTAGAATAACTGTAACAGAGTCCAGAAGGAACTTGGGGACATTGAAAAACAGTGTCTTTTTAAACACAAACTTTACCTCAAAGGAGTAAATAATTGTGGTTAAAAGTGATATAAATGCAAATGTTATAGAGGAAATGCCAAAGATTGGTGGGAAAACACTGTTAAATGGGGGTTCTTTGTGGTTTTTGTTTGGTTTTGTTTGGTTTTGGTTTTGGTTTTGGTTTTGGTTTTGGTTGGTTGGTTTTTTGTGGGGATTTTTGGTGGATTTTTCTGGGTTTTTCTTTGGTTGGTTGGTTTTTTGTGGGGATTTTTGGTGGATTTTTCTGGGTTTTTCTTTGGTTGGTTGGTTTTTTTTTTGTTTTTATTTATTTTGCAGTGAGACCACATTTGTTCACAAGTTATTTTGTTTATAGTGAGTTAGCACCAAGAGTCATTAACTCTGAACATTTGTTTCACTTTATATGGGATACTAGCCACATATTTTCTTATATTTGCTCAAAAATTGTTCTTGTTAAACAAACTCTGTAGCTTGAAGGTGACCAGGAGTTACTGTCATTTGCACTCTAAACACAGAAAAGCCTTTAAATGATATCAAATTAGTGAGTTCCTGATTTTTCATTTCCCCATCATTTGATTTCCTTATCACAAATTTACTTCAAATGAAACTCATGCAATTGGAGGTGTTGCTGAAGAGCTTTTTGTAACTACTTCCAGCAGATTCCAGCAATAATTTGAGTATATAGATGTGTTTTGGAGTGGATGCATTATGGAGTGAGAAATAGCACCACATTTCAGTACACACAATATATTGGGGTCATTTGCTCACATCTTGTATATTTGCAGGGACTATGTGCCTGTGTGCAGTACTGAAGTACCAACATTAAAATTAGCATTAAAAAATTGGGTTATAAACTTAGATTTTTATTATCATAGGTCTCACATATACTCTATATATTCTGATGATTATCTGCTTAAAGCTTCCAAGCATTTGGCTCATTTGAAAATCCATTCTAACAGATACATTTTCCTCAGCCAACTAGGGAATGTGCATATGTAGAAGTCATGTAGGAAGCACTGATTTGAGATTGAACCAATGATCACTGTCATGTCTTAAAATCTATAAACAGATGAAAAGGCTGTTCTCTATGAGTTAATCTTCTGTCTATTTTTGAATTTATATTTCATTCAGCCAGTGCTAAAGCTCTCTTTGGCCTATCACATTCAAAGTTTTTCTCATCTTGTGCTATGAACAAATTTTTCTTTATTCAAAATTATCTAAACTTTGGGGTTTTTAATTTTAAAATTTGGTTTTATTTCTACCTACTCAGTACTTCTGAAAGAACTCTTCAGAGCTCATGGAAAATGCCATGTTATTTCATCTTCAAACTCAAGCAAATTGCATGTGGGTATTTCAAGTATTCCTGCAATGCAGGAAAATATTAGCACTCCTTATTAAAGGTAAAGAAGTAGCAAAGTGTTTGAGCCTTCTGAATTCCTTGCCATTTTCAAAATGTCTTGTTCAATGCTTAAGATGTATAGGAATTCAGATGAAGTCAAATATATTTTAATCACATCAATCAAATGAAAATGTGATGAAATCACTGTGTATCACAAAGGAATGCTTTATATTAATGTCAGAAAAATGGTTTGCTGAATGAGGGTATGGAGGAGCTGCCACTTGAACCATAGCAGAACTGGAAGTTTGAGAATCAAATAGCTAAGAATAACACTGCTCCATTTTCAACATACTAAAAGCTTTTTACCCAGTGGGAAACTAAGTTATTAGAAAGGGCAGTCTAAAAATGTACTGCTAGGAGATTTGGGAGTAGTAGTCCTTGAAGTGAAGATTTAGTATTGTAGATTTTACAATTTATCCATTTTTGGTGGTTGTGATGTATGAGTCACAGGGGTAATAAACTTCAAATAGGTTGAAGTAAAGCCCAGTATCTTCTGTTAATTATCTGTGGAATAGAAGAAAATAAATTAATGCAGAGACATAAGCCCATCTTGGAACAAAAGGAGAACACGTTCTTATTGTGATGATTTTACTCAGAGTAAAGTAACTCTGAGTCTTTTCTCAGAGAAGGATGAGCGATCAAGAAATATTTAGTGTCTATAGCTAACTTAAAATATTTAAATTTTATAATTTAAAAAAAATTTAAATAAAGAATGTGTTAAAAAATGGAGAACGGCAGCTCAAGAATGGCATAAACAGAATTATTGAAGGTGCTGTGCTGCTCCCTGTGCTGGAGGTCAATCCCAGCTGCCAGGCTTACCCACCGGAGTGGTTTCAAGACTATTTCATGCTCTTTGTTCTTTTAACCACAGCGTTCTTTTGAGAAGGCTGAGGAGCAGGGCCAATTTGTCATGGAGCTGATGGCTCTGTGATTTAGCAGAGAGCCCATGTGCCATGGCTCAGGGGGATCTCCCAGCCTTCCCTCAGCCACTCCAAAGCCTGCTGCCCAAAATGATCTGTGCCTTTGGTTTGATGGAGAAAGAAAAGCAAAAACAAAGCCTGCATTGCCCACGCAGCCCAATACCCTTCCTAACTCTTACAGGCTGATGCCTTCGTTTCCTGATGGTTTGGCACTCTGCAGGCTGGCAGTGTGTGGAGACAGAGGGAAATTCTTCCCTCAAGGACAGGATTTCCTATGCACACAGTACAAGCAAGAGATTACAAACCTGGGGGATAACTGCTGGTTTTGGGTGACTTTGATAGATGGAATCGAAACTACATTCAACTTTAGAGCCTTTTAATAGCTCCAAGTGCAATATCCACAGTCAGGTTAATTGAAAAAAAAAAAAAAAAAAAAGGAAACCAAAACCAGAAAATGCATTTAATTCCCATTAAAAATATATATGGTGTCTGTTTACACATGTGTTGCCTGTGAATTTCTAAGGTCAGTTCAAAGTTTGCCATTGTAACTTTTTATTCTTCAACTCATCAGCATAGCTAAAACCTCCAGACCTCCATCGCTTTGATCATTTCAGATTTGGACACTCTCCAACATATTAACTTTCATCTAAAGCTTACAGCTTCTTGGCAGCAATAACACTATTTACTGCAACCTTGTAGAGGCTCCAAGCACTGAAGATAAACTGTTTGGGGTTTGTGTGGCAAGGTTTTGGGTACTGAGGGCAGGAGGCTGCAGGGGGACCAGCTATGTTTTAGTATTTTCTTTTCTTGGAAAGATTAAAATCCTTTGCTCTGTTCTCCCTTTATGAGGATCCTGTCGTAGGATCTCCATGTCAGTTTACTTTAGGAATATCAAGAATCAGTGCACTTGGAAAGCAAACATACAAAGGGAAGGTAACATCATCGATCTTTGCCCTCCTCTAAGAGAAAACACCAAGCATGGCATTGTGCAACTAGAAAATGTTTTTGATGAATAACAATTCCCAGACAAAAGTAATCAATTTTTTGCAGTTCCATGTGTATACTCTGTATTTTAAACCATGAACTATGCACACTTGCCATAGAATGAATACAAGAGTTCCTAAACTTTTTCAGGGAAGGTACAGGCATTTATTCAACTAGATCCTACAGTGAATGCTGGCCTGGCTGATTAAAGCAGAAATGTCCCGTTCTAAGGTTTGCAAAAACCCTGCAAAAACAAATTTTTCCCCATGAACTGAAAACTCTGAAGGCTCAGACCAGCAACTTAGCCCATGAACAGCTTTCACACAGATCTGAGGCTCAGCTAAGTGCTCAGACTAGTTTTCCTTCAGGTTGCATTTTCTAGATCAGTCTTCCACATCCTCAGCTAATTATCAACATCATCTCTGCAGATAATCTTGTCAGAGGATGACTGTGTCAGAAGATAATCTTTTTAGGGGATAATCTTGCCACAGAATCATCTTGTCTCAAGATAATTGCATTACAAGACTCAAGAGCTTCAATTCCTCCCAAGAATATGGTAAATTTTCAGATGCAATAATGTATAGTCTTAAGTTTAAAATACATATTAAACTATATGAGTCAGCATAGTAGTGGAAATCAATGTAGAGATAAATGTAGAACACTGCTTTGCCTCTGCAAAGCATGCTGCACAGAAATGTTTATGAAAGAGAACTCTAATGAACAGCAATTTTGATATTTCAGTATATTACAGATAAATAGTCTTTAGTTCTGTCATTGCAGGCTTTAATATTTTGCAATAAAAGCTTCTCCTAGGTGAGGCTCCACTGGCATTACTTTGCAGTAGCATTTTCTCAGTTAATATTGCACAGAATTAAAAGCACAAACCTCACAGCACCATTCTTAGGTTAGACTGGAGAGTCCTTCATTTTTAGGGGTGGACTAGAACTCAACCAGTGCATTGCTTATCACTCACAGTAAAAAAAAAAAATCCTACAAAGAGTGCAGCCATGGCAGATGTTAACAAAGTTCTGGTAATTTTCAATGCCTGTATCAGTCTGTCGAATTATTGCAATTAATGAAATAATAATAGTGATGGAATTAGGATTTAGGGACCCTGATCCTAAAGGCTGCCCACTCTCACACATTTCAAAGCCCAGAGCTAACATCATACTGGAGCCTGCCTTTTCCCAGACAAAGGCTGAGCATTCAGCATTCTCTCCTGTCCCTGCCCTGTCCATGGTTGTTTCCCTGCACATCCCACAGGCTCGTGTCCATGCACTTATCAAGGATGGCTTCCAAAAGCATTGAGGACAGCTTCTTCCTCCTGGCTTGGCAGCGTGTCTGTCAACAGCAGGTAATGCCTGGAACAAGTACAGCAAAGTTAGAAATGTCAATATTCATTTCTATTTAAACAAAATTATCCTATTTAAAAGCTTCATCCTCAGGCTACACAGTGTGAGTTTTGCAAGTACCAACCCAAAGGAACTGGGATCCTGACAGCACAATCCCAATCCCACAGGTGTGGGATGGCAGCTGCTTGGTGGGCACTCCCTCTCAGCTGGCAGGAATGTCAGTGCTGGCAGGAATGTGCTGCACTGCCACTGCACCTTCACTCCAGCCCGGAGCCCAGCTTTGACTTGGTTTCTACTTTCAGTTTCATTTAGCAACACTTCATATCAGCTGCACTTCCTTTACATTGATTTTTATGGGTCGGTTGAACAACATCCTTATCTTTTTATTTGTTGTTGTTTGTTTGTTTTAACCAGTTTCTACTGTTCCCTAACTTTTATTTCAGCCAGGCAGCAGCATGATTGTCATGGTGTGCCTTCACTAATTGATGTTCTCCACTTCTACCACAGCCTGCACCTGTTCCATGCCAGCTGCCTACTTCCAATTTATTTGGAGATACTCTTTATTCTTTTTCCTTCTGACCTCCATGACCCTATTTGTGCTACTGAAAAAAGAAGGATGATTGTCTAGCATCCATGAATCACCTCAACTTGATATTTTCAGACTGTTTAAAACTTCAGCCTTCACTATTGACTATGTGTTTTGTACAGTTTTCTCCTGCTATGGAGAAAATACTGTTTCAACTACATTGCCACTTTTCATTTATTGGCTTATATATTATGCAGTACACTCCTTTATAATGTTATAAACTTTTATCAAAAATTTTATTTTTTATTCTGAAGAGTAGTCCACTCCAAACTGCTTTTAAAATTAATCTGGGAAGAAAAATAGTGCCATCTGCATCTGATAAAATCGTAATCACAAACCTCAAAGGTATTAATGAAAATCAGGGTATTTCAATATATTTTTGCACTTACTGGTAAACCTTGGAAAAGTAGGGTTAATGTGTTTTAAATATTGGAAAAATAGGATTGAATTCTTGATTTAGAAACAAGGCTTGAAGAAGAAGACAGGGAATTCGGATCTGGCAGGGACAGAATTGCCTGGGATGCCAGTCCCCAGTGGGTTGGATGTTGTGATGCTGCAGATGTCAGCAGAGGGGCTTTTCCTGTTGCACTCCCAGCCATGCATCCTGTCTGGGGTCGCTTCCAGAACTTCATGGCTTGCTGTGACTTGTGATATTTTTGTGATCCTGTGTATCCTAGAGTCATGTAGTGCTTAGATCTGTTTCTGAGGCAGGAAGGTGTGATTTCTTGTGGAAGAAAAGATCTCCTCTATAAGACCAGTTTAAAAATTAGATTAAACTATCCTTACTTCTCATTCTGTTTGTTTCAGATTGATATCTGTGTTTGCAGGGAGCAGGTTTTGCTTTTCACGAGCCCGTAAGACCTTCCACAAAAAAAATAATTCAGTCTCTAATTAAATGCAATGGAGTAACATAATTACATTACTATCCCACAGAGTTTTTAATATTAGTTCACTTAGTCTGCATTTCACTGCTGGTGATTTTGCATTACCAACTGACTGTTTCTGTGCATGATTAGCTGTCATTAGTCAGACTTCCTTTCACCCATTCACAATTTATCAATAATCTTAACATTCCCATCTAAAGATACTTGGAATGTTTTTCTGTGCCAGTGGGAAGGAGTGAGGTGTCTGGGTCAAAAGTCCCTTTTAATAACCTCAGAAAGGAGAGAACCTGCCCCAAAGCACTTGCTCTAAAGAATCCTGAAGGTGAGGAGTACACAGGCCTCCCAGTTTGCACTGACTGAAACTGGACTTTCAGATATCCCAGACATACCTTGCAAACCAAAGCTAATGAAAACTTAGATTTTCCAGTTACAAAAGTAAACTCTCTATCAAGTCTTTTCTCCATCCTTCATAGAACAGTCCCAAAAAAATCATAGATCTGCAGAGAATTTGTGTCATACACACTGTCCCCAAAAATTCAAGCCTTTTGGGAAGTTTCCTTTTTTGTCATTTTTCCTTTCAGACAGAATAGACTTCCACAGGTATCTTCTCCCTATTTTTGTTCCCATTTGTTCGAATTCCACTGTGTACTCTCTAAGTGGTACATTTGAGAACAGGTGATTCCTGGAGTTATTCCTGCCAGAAACAGAATTCAGTAGCAGAAGCATCTTTATAAGCCAAAAGCAATGAAAAAGTTACATTTACAGGAAACAAAACGTGCTCAGATTTTCAGTTCAAGCTTTTGTGTGTTGTTCATCAATGTAGACATCTGGAAATGCTTCTGGTGAGAACAAATTTTTTAAAAGGAACGGGCAAAAAAGAGAGTTTTACTGTTGTCTCATATGGCCTGAGTGTTTCATTAGTATGAAAACAGTCTGAAACTGTGTTTATTTACTAGAAAATGTAATAGTCATTAATTTCCTACAGCTTTACTGTCTTTCCCAAACATGATGCAAAGTTCCTTCTGCATACTTTATCAGCTTTTGAACATGTTAACCAGTTTAAATGAGAAGTTGGGAAATGTAGAATAAGAAATATTATAATTAAATATTTGTTATGACAACTCTGACACACGGAAAACTTGAAGAATTAAGGTGTTAAAAATCATAGCACTTGGAGCTATTTAGCAAAACTTTCAAGATTGACAACTCTGCTTTCCAGACCTTTAAGTGTTTATTAACCTAAGTAGATTTCATAGAATTTCTTTGATCACATTTTTTACAATAAAGCTTTTGCAAAGCATGCATCCTAATTGTTTATTTACACAATATTAATATTCAGGCAGAAGGATCATGGAAGCACAGTTAATTAAATACAAATTAATGTGGTGGAATATTTAATTATCTATTCTACACCTCACAACTAATGATTATGTAAATGCCTTGCATTTAATCTTGTTCCCAGGAAATTAACTTAATGGCCTTCAACAAATGAACATTTTGTATGCATTGCAGGACACTTTATCTAAATTTTAACAGCATGGTATTAGTTTCAGATAATAACATGATTACATAATTTAAAATGTAAATGCATACAATACTTTTGTTTTCTTATTTTACTTCAGAATTCAGAGTGAAATATAGGACTATTTATACATTGGAGTTTCGAGGTCTTTGGGCTGGAGTTTGGCCAAAATCTGTATTTTCAGTTTGACTTTCAGCTCATTTTCAGGGCTCTCTTTGACCCCAACACCCAGCCTGTTCTTGGGGAGGAGAACTGGGATTCTGGCTCTCCCAGCTACAGAATGTGAACCAGAGGGATACCCAAATACAGGAAAATGTCTTGTGTTAACACAGAGCTCCTGCTAAATAGCCCCAACCCGGGTAGAGGAATGAATATTGAAAGTTTTCCACAGCAAAGACTTTGCTCTGTTGATTGCAGAAAGAGTCTGGACCTTTCTGTAAATAACAACAATTTATATGTATGTTTCTGGTGGATGGTTAAGGCAATATTTACACAGCAAACCTCTCATCAAAGAAACCACCTTAACAGTTAAACACAGAAGATGAACAGTGCAAGGCAGTTTCATCCCCCAGTTTTTTACTTTTAGAGTTATTAGGAACTCCTACATGCTTTAACCTTGGAGCCCAGAACACTTTGGAGTGATTTCAAAACGAGGTTATGTAATTACAACAAGTATCCTTAACTTTTGCTGAAGTACATGCCAGATATAGTGCCTGGAAAAAAGGTTTCTTGCTACTAACCAGCAAAATTAATACACTCTCCAATCCAGGATTAATCTAAAGAGCTCTGCTTCTCAGACAGAGAAGAGAGGGGGATTTGGGTCTGATGCACAGCCTCAAAAGGGACTGATTATTATTATTTATTTGCCTGTAGGCCAAACACTGCTGATTCCTGTTACTTTTGATTTTGCACAACAGACAAAAAAAGCTGAAATCTTACTCAGTCAGTGGAAGTCAATAGGAAATGATCAGAAATCAAACCAAAGGAATAAAAGTGAGGCCTCATGGTACATTTTACATCTTCAAAGCATTTTATATATTTTACAAAGGCAACACAATGAATTATACAGCCAGGGAAATTTTACCAAGTGGTGGCAAAAGGTGTTTAGAGAAAAATGAGAAACTATTCAAAGAATAGTTTCAGCCAAAAGGATAAAATGAAAGTTTTCAAAATTTATTGTGTCATTTTGATATTATTTAAATTAAGTGTTTCATTTGTAAAATAAGGAAGAGCAAAAAGGCTTTAGAAGATAGAATCTCTGTTTCATTTATGAAGAATGAGAGAAAGAGAAATCCCTGGCTCTGACCAGGTACACTCATATAGATTAAACATTTGCTTATCCATAGTACTGTACTGACTAATCATCACTTTAATTACACTCAGGAAAAAGGGAATGGAAATTTCACAGAGTAGAAAAAAAATTTTGAGTAATTTACCCATCCTGAAGTCAAGGAGAATAGACATTGATTTTAAGAGATTCAGCTTTAAAAACCCTGCATCAGGAGGTTCTGTTTTAAAGAGTAAAAAGACCTAAAAGTTTATTTTGCTTTGGATTTCCAGTGTGGAAAAGGAAAGAACTGCAGTTACCAACTAGAACAAGATATAGAATATGTGTGCAATTAGATAACTCAGCACAAGGCAAGTTCTTTGAACTATAAAACACTGTATCTAAATTCTTGGGTGCTCAATGTATGTTGCCCATAGTTAAAGCACAGTGGATGTTAAAATGCTTTGTGCTTTGGATTCAGAAGAGGTACACATTAATTATCATTCACTCATCATAATTGTCATCCTGAAATCAGATGAATAATCACAGAGAAGAGCACCCATAAAAGTGAGTTGATCAAATTAAAATTAATTAGTTGACGTGTTCTTTGTTTAGTGTGATCTTTTACAGTTGTCTTTTGCAGGGTTATATTTGTGTTTTTCAAATTTATTTTTTTTTCTGCAAAGGAAATGAGGGATGTTATCCTTGGTATGCAAAATTCAGAATATGACATTTTTCTTCCTGTTTGCTGCCAATTAATTCAGCTTTCATTGAGTAAAAAGCCCTCAGTATACGTGTGCTTTCTTGTTGCTTATTGTCCTGTTTGTCCATTATTAACACTTAGCCTATTATTTTTCAGAGTGAGAAACAGGTAAATCATGGGTGGAAGCTACAAGGAGATGGGAAATTGTTGGAGGAGCTTAGCAGACAGTGGGAGCTGATTGCACTCAGTAATGACACAGAACAGTCAATTCTTCCAGGTTCAGTGGTCAGGTGGGGAGGAAAGTGGGGGACAGAGTGGAAACAGCTATTTTTGATTATTATTTCAAAAGGCCTAATTCAACTCTCTCTTAAGTCAATGGGAGGCTTTCCACTGAATTTAATGGAAAACTTTACATTCTACACCCTAAAGATTATGTATATAAACATACACCCAGGGACACCTACCAAAATCAGCCAAATGAGGACTCAATAAGCACCCTGCAGTAAAGCCATCTTTGGGCACCCATCTGCACCAGAGAGTATCAACAGCAGATCATACTGAGTTCAGAGTCAGACACAGGTGAGGTGATCCAAAATTGGAAGTATAAACTGGAAATATCTGTAAAGAGTGAGTTTTCACATTACTATTTGATATCAAAGAAATCTTTTCCATGTAAAGAAACAAAAAATACAATGAATTTATGCTTCTAAACTCTGTAAAAGACCCATTAAACTGTGGCTGGATCACCATTCCCTGTTTTAAACAGGCTTTAGAAACTTTCTATGCCTCTAAGTATCAGACTAATGTATTCTTCAGAACACCACACGTTTATGTTGAACATTCCACCCCCTCTTCCTTTTCCCTTCATCCCTGCTGTCTTCCACTTAAAACACCTTTCCATCTCCCTTCCAGACCTTAATTTCTTGATCTCCTCTCTCCGATCTTCCCCATGCCCTTCTATTTATATTACTAAAAAAAAAATAAATAAAAAATTAAAAAAAAAAAAGAGAGAGAGAATTAATAAAGTAGCTGTTGGCATAAAAATTTTTGGGAAGGTATGTGGAAAAGGAGCTCTCAGGGAGAGTGCTGGGGAGGGCCAGGGAGGGAATTAATTGCAACTCTGGAACCCTTCTCCTGCTTCCAGGCTCCCTCTGTTTGCATTGTTCAGGGGAAATTAATTTCCTCTAACGAAGAGGACACAGGAGAGTGGTGCAGCCCCCATCACGTGTGGTTGTCTCTGACACCTCAGACTAAATGATCTGGCTGTTCCCAGCCCAGGGTGACTTGGCCATGGGATCAGGACCTCACAGGGGCACAGCAGCAGCTCTGCCCTCTGCTCCCTGTGCTCTTTTGTGCTGCACAGCACTGGTGTGGGCTCTGCTCCCTTCTTGTAACAGTGGGTGGCTTTTTGCGCCACTTAATTAGTGGTTTGTCTGGAGTCTCTTCTGCCTTCACTCAGAACCAGGATTAAAAAACACACAAAGGAAATGAATTTTCTCGTGTTTGGGCTTGATTGTTTATTAAATCTTATCAAAAAGTACAGAGAGTTCTGCAACACTTCTGGCCACCAGCTAAAAGTGAGCAAAATGGAGACAGATCCAGCTACTACAAGGTCTCTTAAAGCTAAACAGTCCAGTAGAGAAATAACACCACCTATATTATTTATACTTTTAACCCAATAACCAAACTCCTGTGACCCTCAGTGTGACACTGACTGTCCAACCAGAAACTACTGCCTGAAACCATGAAGAAGAAGGAAGATGAGCACTGAGACGTCACCCAAAATCCTCCATCTTGTCCCATACATATTACTGTATTATAAAAACCTCACATTTAAAACCCTTCACCATGGGAAAGCACATAATTCTATTTAACTACACACCTGTGAATTTAACTCCATCACTCAAATTTTTAAACCCTCTCCAAGGCCCCAGGTCAAAAACAGTGTTCTCCAGGGGGTCAGTGCCAGACAGCACAGAAATCTCAAAAACCCCAGTTTTCTGGGATCCAACACCTCCTCACCATCCTGACAGCCTGGGCTCTCTTGCCCTGGCAATAAGCATCCCTAGGAACCAGATTAAATGGGATTTAGCCCAGAATCACCAACATCACTTCTTCAAATAGTTAGACTTCACAGTCATAAAATGGCAACTCCTCCTTGGATTATGGCAGCACATTCCTGAGTCCATGTAATCTTAAAACATACATTGCAGGGCTCTAATTTCCAGTGACTGCCAGGTACCTGTTTATATTTATGTGCTGTGTTGACATTTCAGATGTCCTGCAAAGATTTTCACATTGATTTGAACAGGACAGCTCACAATTTAAAGAACTGAGGGTGTGAAAAATCATTGCAGCATGTCCTCACAGCAGTTTTCAGATGGGAGGCAACCGTAATTCTGGATTACCCTAGACTTTTACATTTTTGTGAATAAAATGAAACCCAGACCATTCAAAAGTGTTCAGCTTTTGTGTCAATCTAGTCCTGTTGGAAACATTGATAAATACCAAGTGTTTTTAAAAGCAGCACAATTAGGTCAGTGCTGAGCACCTTTGCAGATCTCTATTTAAATCAGTAGCTCAGACTCTGTCTAGTCAAGGAACCAGGGCATCAAATTTCAAAGCTGATGTTCTTTCTGTGCTTTGTGGCCTTTTTTTCCTGTTTAGGAAAGAGTTGCATAAAGAAATTACTGCTCAAGAGGAAAAGAAATAATTTAAATATTTGTATACTTTACTAGGTTTTCCCTTTTCATTTCTTTATTAGTTGAGAAACAATTGTAATACTTGAGCAGCCAGTGAGTTCACTTTATTAACAGTTCAAACATAATGTGAAACCAATATATTTAATATTAGTTATTAACCTTCTGCAAATTTAAGCTGTATTTTGCTCACTTAATTAGGTAAACTATATTGTTTTTCTCTTACTGGTTGCTGTCTTTAATATGAGAACATTAAAAGCACCATAGGGTGCACTGTATTTTAGTTGAGTATATATTTTTCTATGAATTGTAAATTGTTTAGAAATTTTTTCACCTTCATTATTTTTGCAATTCACAATCAAATATGTGATCCCTAATGCAACCTTTTTAAAAAGTGACTGCACCCAGCCTGTAACTAATTAATTATGAACATAATCTTTTCTAGTGACAGTTATTTTTTAAAAACGCTTTATAATGCAAATCATGGCATTTACATTTCTATTCAAGGGATGTCTACATTTAAAGTCTCACACAGGATATTGCCTTAGAATCAATTCACTACTTTTTCTTTTTCACCTTCTACTCTCTCCTTTGCAGCTCTCATCTGCTTTTGAAATGGAACAAAACATCCTTAATTTGGCTCGGGCCATTCTCCTCCTCGTGGCATTTTCCTCCTTTAGTCTCATTGCAGAGTGAATGGATCAAGCTATTGAATGCAGAGGCAGAGAGCATTTCACTATACATGAAATGAAGGAAGATCATGCTGGGACAGTCACCTTCAGCATCGTGCATTCAGTCTGAATTTACAGTAATAGACTCATACTCGGAGGACGCTTGCTGTGTTTGTTTGCAAACTAGTATGCAGTACTTACAAGTGTGTGGTTTTATTGACATATTCCTTTCCTTTCCTGTGGTTTTTAATTGAAACCCCCACTGCTCAGCCAAGCTCCTGGAAGTCAGAGAACAGAAGTTTTGCGTTTAGTTTAGCATTTAGACAAGATGAACATGTACAGGAGAGTTCTGCTGGTCAATTAGGAAATGCACATTTCAGGGCTGTTGGAGTTTTGCTCTGATTAAGTGAGACTCATGATATGTGTATGGAATTAACACTACGAAATCAGATGAATGATGAAGAAAATACCTTAATGTATAGATTAACATACAAGTGAAACAGTCATTTTAATAGCACTAGGTTTGGAAAAATTAGAGTATAAAAAATGAGAAATTAGAAAAGTATTAGAATAAAAATATTAGAATTATAAAAATATTTGCTGGAAGGTATTTGCTTCCTGCTGCTGCATACACACTGCTGGCTGTGTGTCCCACCTGAGTGCTCAGGACACAGCCCCTGTGTCCATTCTGGTCACTCTGGATGAGTTAAGAATGAGGTCAGAGTAGCCCTGTGTATACGGGAAAGGCCACACTCCTTTAAAAATCACAGTGTCTTTCACTAATGCTGAAATAAAATAAATGAAATACCAATAGCTTACAAAATGCATAGGCAAAACAAAAGTCAGGCAAATTTGAAATTTAATTTCTAGGCCCAGTAATATCACCTAAAATGGAATTCTGATAACTTACACTTCTGCCTTGTGACAGGAGTTAAAATCTATTGGAAGCATTTAGGACCCCATTGGGGCATGAAGCTGTCCCTGGGAATATTTAGGTTAGATTTTAGGGAAAGGTTCTGCTCCCCCAGAGGGGGCTGGCACTGCCCAGGCTCCCCAGGAATGGTCCCAGCCCCGAGGCTGCCGCAGCTCCAGGAGCGTTGGGACACCAGGGATGCACAGGGGGATTGCTGGGGGGCTGCAGGGACAGGGCTGGGTCAATGATCCTTGGGGATCCCTTCCAACTCAGGATATGATTCTATGGTTACCACTATGGCTCTCATTGAACTAAAATAACAATGCAACACGAAAGACAACTATGTCGAAAAACACAACTCATGTCCACACACATTTCATAGACTCTATGATCCTGGGATAAAACATGTCCCTTATCTTCCTGCAATGAAGGAATTTGCTTGCTTATGCTCAAAAATGAATGGAACCAATTGGCCCTGGGTGCAGATGGGAAATTTGCTCTTTCAAGAATTCCTCCTGTTGCATTAGCACCCTTCAGCAAAGTAGCCAGCAGAGTCTTTGCAGCACAGAAGTTCTGCATGAAAAAAAATACACCACCAGCATTTGTCAAATAAATGTCTGTTAATGAATAACATAAAAGAGCCCATGTTCTTCAGTTGTAAATAAGAGAGAACAGAGAAGTGTGAAAAGAACTCTGCTGAAGAAACAATGAAATATTAATAAACGTGTGTAGGAAGCCTTGCTAGGTGAGGAATTAGACAAATGCATCACTTGCTTTCTTTACCCTCCCACAGGACCATGCCTACATGAACTGGTGTTGATCTGTGAGGTAAAGAACACACACACACACAAATCCACAATTTCAGAGCCCAGGTCATGCCACAGACCACTGCACAATTTGTAGGTTATGTGCATAGTAACATGACAATGAAAAACCTCCTATTTATTCTGTATAAAGCTTGGAAATCATGTATACCCCATCCTGATAAACACTAATGTTCCTTTCTTTCTTTCTTTTGTTCTTATAGTTTTCATCATAACTGAAGAAATGACACAACCAGGCATGAAAATAAATAAGTGATTATATTGAAGTTGTCAAAAGATCTTCTGAATATCTGGAATTTTTAACAAGTCTATTAGTGAATTGATGATTTTTTTTTCCCATAAGAACATATTACCAAATATATATTTACTGCATGTGTGCTGTGATGAGCATAGGCCCTCTGAATCCTTATCCTGGACCACTGGTTAGGATACCCAAGAAGCAATTCTTGATTTGGGTGAAAACACCCTTTTTAGGAGAACTAGTCACTGCAGCCTGAGGGATTGCACTGGCCACGTGTTGCTGGTAAATATTGACTGCAGAAAGGGGATCACAAAGATAACCAGGTTCTTTTAGTTTTCTACATACTGAAGCTGGAAGGTAAAAAATATTACCTTGTTTGAAGCTCTTTCTGGCTGAAATGGTAAACCACTGATTTCACTAGTGGGATGCCAGAATATTTAGGAATTTGCAAATATCCCTGTCAATGTTGCTCATTATGCAAGAAATAAACTATAACAAAATGACATGGTAAGGCAGTGTGCCTCTCCTTTGAGGGAAAAGTGGGAAACTGCTGCCAGGAGTCCACAAAAATTCCAATGTGCAAAACACTGCCAGCTGGCTGTCCACAACAAAACAGGACAAAAACCCCCTCTATTCTCTGCCTATCACTACAAGAGCAGCCACTTGGCTCAAGTCCAGCCAAAAGCAAATATCCAGCTGGAAGGCAGCTCCCATTTGTGCCTTGAAGGGTTAAGGAAGGTGTGCAGAAGGCAAAACAACGATTAGGTTATTATTGCAGGAAAGAATTTCTTTGGCTGGGGAGTAGCAGAAAGAAAAATCTCTTGTTGTACTGTGAATAGACAGCAGGCAGGCAGGTGTGTGCTGACCAATAGGATGTGAAAGAAGGCAAATGGAATAAAGAACCATTTTTCAGACTCTGGTGTTGGTGTTCTGGTGTGTTTGCTGAATTGTTGCTTTATTATATAGACAAAAGCCTATTGTTGGCTAGATACTGTCCCAGCTAACCCACGTCTAAAGGCATCATTTTCCCACTTTGTTTCCCACATGACTTCCACAAACAAATTGTAAAGGAGAAGTTAGATTATCCTCCCTCAAATGAATTTTTGGTAGAGGAGACCAAGGGGAGAGCCCAGAGCAGAGCAGAACTCCTTCATGAGAGGCAGCTCTGATCTCTGCTCTGTGTGACAGGGACAGCAGCCAGGGAACAGCTGGAGCTGGGCCAGGGCAGGCTCAGGTTGGGTTTTAGGGAAAGGTTCTGCTCCCCCAGAGGGGGCTGGCACTGCCCAGGCTCCCCAGGAATGGTCCCAGCCCCGAGGCTGCCGCAGCCCCAGGAGTGTTGGGACACCAGGGATGCACAGGGGGATTGCTGGGGGGCTGGGCAGCAAATTGTAATTATATATTTGAAAATATATGGCTGTCAGAGAAAGCCACCACTCTGGCTTTGAGCTTCATCCAGACCAGGCACTGGAGCCACAGCTGTGGATTCCTAATGCTGGGGAAATCTCATCTGTCAATTTTTTCACTTTAAATTCTGCTATTGATGCAGCACTTGAGGATGGGGCTTCAGTGAGGGAAGGGACACAACACAAGCTGAGTCCTGGTCACATCCAGAATCAAGAAATTGTTGTCTTTACAGCTGGCAGGAAACTACAGTGGGAAATAATTCCAGAAACACAGGAAGATAGCTGCCTTTTGGGAAAAAATGTGTTGGAAAAAGCAGAAAATATAGCCCCGGGTCAAGATGTTTTCCATCTTTTTAGCAGAGTTTGAGCAAAGGGAAATAACCCACGATGCCTCTACTTGCATGGCTCCCATATTTGGGCATTAGTTCCAATCAATTCTTTGAAAATAAATGACAGCTGAATAAATGACTAATGATAAACTCTAAGTTTATTTTCATTTTTCTCTAATGATGGTTTTATCCTCTCCATTTATTTATGATAATTTAAATGTTCTACCTGCCTGCTCCATAATGCAGACTTATATACCGTCTCATTATTTTGAAAAAGATCCACACACAACCCCCTTTTCCAAGTATTTAAAATAAAATGCAACTTAGGATAAAAATATCTATGCTGATGACCTATATTGCAGAGTATATTATTTATCTTTCTCATGTATGGCAACAGGATTGGAATACCTGATTTATTCTTTATTTAGAGTTCAAAAGGAAGCTTATTTGGAAAGTAATAACAGACAAAACTTTCTTAGCTGAATCTTTAAAGCTTTTCAGCAGTGCAACACGTGATGTTATATGAGGTCCTATTTCTCTCTGACCTGTTCTAGTTGTCCTTCATATAGACAAAGATCTTCCTTTCAATCCTGTAGATCAAACTGAAGGTAGAATACAGTTGTCTGGTAAAAATAAAATACACAGTGCTCTAACACATCCCATTTCATGGCTGAAAAAGAACCAGTCTTCTTAACAAATTTGCATTTAAATCCCCTGCCCATGATAAATGCTATTTTTTCCATTTATCTTGAAATGGACACGTTGTTACCATGGTTCCAACTCCAAAATCTGAAGCACATATTGAGTCATAAAACTGCAACAGAGGATGGATAGTGAGGTACCTGCCTCTACTCAAATATCTCAGCTTTGATGTATTGTAGGGAACCTTTCTGCCTAAGCTGAGACACACTGGCAGATCTTTTCCACCTGTGATACTTGCAGACATAAATTTAGACACAAATTGAAAGGGCAATTAGAAAGAACTCTAGTTCTTTGCATCTCTCTCTGCAAACCAATTACATCATTTAAGGATGGATGTCTGTTTAGTCTAATAAAAGTCAGGTGACCATTTCAGGCCAGGGAGGCTGGGCAGAACATCCTGTCCACCTGAGCTGTGGAGCTCCCCAGCGCTGGATTGTCTCAGGTCCCTTTGCCACCCCTGGCATTTCTCTCACACCCATCCCTGATCTCCAAGATCCTTTCTTGGCTGAGACCTTGAGCTTTTTTGCAAGAGCACTTCTCTTCACAAATCTTTCTGCACAAACTCTTTTTCCAGAACCTGATCTCCACAACTTCCTGTGCAGAATTACAATGTGTGCTCAGCCTCCTTTTTGACAGTTCTGTCATGTCTCTGGAAGATTTGGGACATGTCATTTTTGTTTAGTCCAATTGTCTTTAAAATTTACAGGCAGTCCATGTTGGGTGCAGTTAGCAAGGAGAAGACTTGGAAGTTCAGAAGTTTAATTTAGAATATCTCTCCAGGTGTGCACATACTCCCAATTATCTTCCAAATGTTAGTGTTCCAAATTTGAGTTAATTTTTTGCCTACAACAGAAAATTAATAAATCCCTTCCATCCATTTTACTTTCAAATTACAGCTTTGATGGCAGTCCATTTTTAGATTACTCCACTACTGTATTAGAGAAGCCAGAACTCCCTAGTTCCCAATCCCAGATTTAATAATTATGAAATTATTAATATCCACCTAATATAATGTCATTTACTTGAAATGTTTAATACTTAATTGTTAGGTCCAACATGTAGGTGCCCTGAGGGGAACAAATAGGACAGTGTTGACATTAACAACCCTGGGGTCAAGACTGCATTAAAGTCTAAAAACATCCTGTGAGTGCCTGATCCACAGCTCCACCAGCAGCAGAGGCCATGCCAGAGACTCAGGCTCTGTATTGCTAGACCCTTTGGGGGGATTTGCTCTCCAGCACAGCCCCTGGACACATCCTTCCATGGACCCAGCACCAGCTGGGACAGATCCCATCCTGAAAGTGAGGGAACCCCCTTTCAGCTTTATGGAAGCTGCTGCACAATGATATAAACATCACCAAGTCTCGATTTTAAAATGTTAATTTATCTTTCCAAATTACCACACTCACATATGGCTCATAATTGCAGTATCATGGAGTGTCAATTGAGCAAAACAGATGTATTTTTCAAAAAACTGTGACACTGTTTGCAAAAGCTCTCTATTCTCCATGGGTGCACATGCTGCTTCTACCTTCTGCTCCAGTACCTACATATCGATACTGCTCAACTAAATGCAGATTTCCTGCTTCAAGAACATACATCATTAACATTCAGGGCAGCAAATCACTTCATTATGAGACAGTTTAGATGTGGATAATGCTGAGTAAGCCAGTCAAAGCAAATGCTTGGGCATGAAGGGGCAAACCAGGATTTTCTGTAGAGACCACAAGAAACCTAAACCAGAATATTCTGATATATTAAATCACTCATAAATTAGGAAAAAACTAATGAAGTATAAAATAGCTCCAGGTATGGTAGTTAGGAATGACAACTTTGGTAAATTAAGATCTTGTCCCATTAGGTTTGAAATTTGTGACTTCCCAGAGCACATCTCTGGTAGTTGCTATGGAGTGCTGAATTGCTCTGAAAGTACTCCATTGACCTTAACAAGCTTTAATTTTGGTACCAAGGAGGTCCCTGCCTACGAAACATTTTCTATCCTGTGTGGAAGGTGCTGTTAGTCAGCTCTTGATTAAATAATCCTGGAGCTCTGGTCCCATCTTTCTGCCTGGGAAAGACTTTGCCATGCATTAGCTGTTGGACATCACGTGGGTACTGCTGCTCCAAGGAGGATTTCTTTGCTACATGAACACCATTTTACACTGAGCAGACTTCAAGGAGTTCAGAGGTTTTTAGTGCATTCCAACTAATAGGATATGAATCCTTTTTTGTGGAAGATGTTTCATCAATTCTTACATCTTCAGAAAGTTTCCCTTCTAGGTTCACATTGGATTTACTTGTTTTTCAGTCAGCTTTCTCCTTGTTTCCTTACTTTTCTGAAGAAAGAAGCAGAGTTTATCTAGCTTTCAGAATTTTAGAAGCATTTCCTCTCTGTTTTAGTTTGGTGGGGTTTTTTTTTGTTTTGTTTTTTTTGTTTTGTTCTGTTTAATACATATGTCATCCTCCTGAACTATTTTTAATAGCAGCTTTGAGGAAAGATATATCTGTAAATTACACTGCTAAAGAAATTGACTGCATGATGGTTTTAACTCTGTAGCATGAGAAAGATGCCCACTTTCAAAAACTGCAGGAAAAATATCCCAAATCTCTATTGTAAATATTATTACATTGAACTAAATTCTCTCAGTTATCATTCTTAATTGCTTGCTGTGCAACAAGTCATAGTGCTCAATAAATCAAAAGCAGACTCCTGCAGTTAGTTTTTGATCTGTATTACATTAAAGTTTAGCTCTCTAGTAGTTCAGAATGAGTTTTCCATTGCATTTCTGTCCATCTTCATGTCTTTTCTTGCAGCAGAATTTATAGCAGTGTCTTCTTCATATAAAGAAGAATCTGCAGGTGCTGGATGCAGAAGTGCCCGTGGAACTGTGATTTACTGCTGGTATCTTGGAGCTCTTTTGTATGTAGGGCTCCTTTGGGAGGCAGATGAAGGGGGAGTGGAGCCTGAACCCTGATGCACAAGCAGCATGTTCTCACCAGATACAAGCTGAAACAATAATAATAAATAACAAACAAAAAAAACCCCAAACAAACAAAAAACCAAACTAAAAACCCCTCAGGAAACCAAGCATAGTAAAATTGCTTTTATAAGAATATGATTCTCATAAATACCAATATTTAAAATTTATAGTAGTACCCTTCATCTTTATTTAGCAAATGGATTCCTTATTTTTTTTTAATTTTTGGCCTTTAAAAAAATATTTTTAATTGGAGCTCTACTTAATGGAGATTATACTTAATTCTGTGAGAAGAGAATGAAAGCATGGCTCAGTTCCCTTCAGAGGCAGGCAGTACTTTATGAACTGAGTCATTATCCCTGCACCAGCTCAGACACCCTGTTCCTCGCTCTGGGAGTTGGCAGAGTGGGAGTTGCACTCCTGGGAGTGTCTGGGGAAGTTTCTGCCCATCTCAGAGCTTCTTCTTCTCTAATGTGGGTATGGTAATGTTCTGACTCTAAGCATTTTCAAAACACAACACAGCGTGGGTAGTGTTATTATCACAATATCATTTCACTTAAAACTGCTGAAACATATTTTTAACTCCTTTACATTTACAAAATACCAAATCTTACTTGGCATGAGCAGTTCCCAGTCTATAAAGACACAGTGAATGCACCCTCACTGCCAGGAACGAGTTCCCCTACCCCCAGCTGTACTTTAAAATACATTATTTTGTCTGAGAGCCTGATTTTCCATGTTGGAACATCAGCAATGCAGATAAGATTCTTTATTGCTATCTTTTATAGTTTGTGCCATTGAGTGATCTGGGACACAATTTCAGATTTTTATCCTCTCTGTCCTATCAGATATGAAATTGTGAACCTTCTCAGAATGTCACCACTGGAAACAAAAGTCAAAACTGGCTTTTTTTACTGTGTAATGTGTTACCATCCACTGTGTGGCTCAATTCAATTCTTACAAGGCTTCTTATGAGGTGCAAGAAACTGATTTATGAGTCCACATTAAAGCCTCCTTCACTCTTGAGATTCTGGTTAAATATTATATGATATGACACAAGTATATTGAAAAATAGAATTTCAGCTTATTATGGGCTTTCTCTTGCTACCCTTGCAGCACGTTCATTTCAGATTGTACAGAATGCCCTGTGTTTCTATTTTTTATGTATCTCTGGTAAATGTGAGAGTTCAATTTGATACACAGCAATATATTCCCTCTCAAACAAAAGTTACCAGATAAGATCCTAGGAAAAGTCTTCATCTTCTGGAAATGCCTAATGCATTACTATGGGCAAGTAGAAGTGACTATTTTATCACATGCTATTATGGATGAAACTTCTATTCTGGATGTCTTTCTATGAGATGGAAACCTGTGATACCAAGTTCCAGAGAGATTCAGTAATATACAGCTACAGGGAGGTTTACACATTGTTACTTGGATCAATATCTCAAAATCTGTATAATCTGTGCTATGTATGAACACGACCAGGCAAAAATAAAACCAGAAAAGCTGGTTTTATTTTTGCCTGGTCGTGTTCATACATAGCACAGATTGTTCCTAGCCCTTCCATGGCCACAGTAAATGCCTTGCAGCATCTGTTCAGATTGGGTTTGTGACTCCAGAAAGGTTTTGAGTGAAAGCACACAACATTTCACCACTGCAATTGAGAGCAAACCAACACGGATGGGGCTTGAAGGAAAATCACAGAGACAATCATGGAATCTCAGAATTATTTGAGTTGGAAGGGACCTCAAAGCCCACCCAGCCCCACCCCAGCCATGGCAGGGACACCTCCCACTGTCCCAGTGTCCAGCTTGGCCTTGGGCACTGCCAGGGATCCAGGGGCAGCCACAGCTGCTCTGGGCACCCTGTGCCAGCCCTGCCCACCCTGCCAGGGAACAATTCCTAATGCCCAAGATCCCATCCAGCCCTGCCCTCTGGCACTGGGAGCCATTCCCTGTGTCCTTCACAGCTATGGACCAGATCTCACCTTAATAAAAGACTAAACCAAGAGGAAGTTCACGTTCCAAAGTGATTTCTCAGGGAATAAGTAAAGATCATTCCTCCATAAGAGATGTGTGTGCTCAAGGAAGCCACTTGATGCCAGCTTAAAAATGGTATGTGTCAGGTTTATTAAACAGCAGCTCTGCAGGGAGGAGCCATGGAAAGCCAGGTAAGCAGGTGGAATAATTAATAAAGGAACTGATACTTGGGGAGTGAACAGCATTACACCACTGTACATGGGCTGTACTCACATCTTCTTCATTACAGGCAAAGTTCATATCTCAAAAAGTCATAAAATAGACCTAGGAAAGATTAATGGTGTTGAAACATTTGGAACAGCTACTCTGGTGAGGGAGGATGAGCAAACCAGGGTTCTCAGCCATGGAAAAGATTACAAATTGCAAAAAAGAAGGCAAGTAAGGACCAGATCTTACAACAAAAATCAGATAGGACAAGAGGCTTAAAGAAGGAAAGAATGCTTTTTTCTACAATGCAGAATTCAAGCTGTGCCAGGAGGTGCAAGAACTTAAATGAGTTCAAAGAGTAGATGTACAAGTGGCATATAATAATGTAATAATTGCTATGATGATCATGATGCAATTTTTGCCTCAGAATGTCTTTAAAGAGTATTTGTCCAGAAGCTGGGAGCTTATACCTGGGAAAAGAGTCATAGAAATGTGTTTGCTCCTTCCCTGTCCCTCAGTGTTATAAGAGATGTCTCTTTTGCCTGAGTCAGGCTTGAGATTTTCTGTCCACCCCTATTGCATGAGTTTTTTGAAGGTATTTTTAGCTCTCTTAATCTTCTTGTCATAGTCAATTGCAAACACATTCACGGCATGTTAGAGTTAAATCACAGGTGTTCTTAATTTAAAAAATATTAGCATACTACATAATTAATTAGACTTTTACACTTCAGTGAGTTTTGCTTCCCCAAAGAAAATTGAACATAGAGAATATAATTTGATTTAACTTTTTGTCAAGGTTTAATCTACCTGAAACACTTTTGTATTTCAGGGGAAGTCTAAACTGCCCAGATCTTGTCAGAATTTCCTTAGTGGGAGCAACATTTACTTATTTGAATGTTAAAATGTAACTAATTTATTTAAAAATAATGCTTTGTGCCTTTCAAATTAAAAAAAAAATCTGAAAAAATATATACATATGTAAAAGCAAGAAATACATTCAGGCATTATCCAAGATATGTGAGTCGTCAGTATGTGAAAGTTGTGACAGAAGTGGTAATTCTACCAGAGATAATTAAACACTTAAAATGCAAAATTAAAAGAGTTGAGAGAAGTGAAGAAAACAAATGTTTTAAGAGTTGCTAAGTAGGCCTTTTTCCAACTGCAACAAGACTCAGAGCATTTGAGGAGTATGTGTAGACAAAAAAGATGTTTTTTATATAAATAATTGGAGGGGAGGGCTGAAAATACTAATAAAAGAATTCAACTCTTTGATGCTACAAAGACTGAGTAGCAAAACATCAGCTCCAAATGTGTTGGATGGCATAAACTATTGATTTTGTGAATAGAAGGCAAATGAGAGTCCTCATCTGGGGTTATTAAATCTGAGAAAAATTCTATAATTCATCAGTTCAATGCAAGGTACTTTTTTAATAACCTTCAGGTAAACAGCATTTTTTTCCACAACTGCAGCAAATAAACCAAAATATCCCTGTGTTAAAATATAATTTATAAACATTTTGCCCCTGGAGGACCACTCATTCCAAATGAATGGTTTGTTGTTAATTTTCAATTTTACATCCTGCTATAAGGAGGCTTGGGAAGAGAGAAACATTCTATATTATTCAATATGTAGACAAAGCATTGCCTTCTCCCATGACCATAACACCCTGTAGCCTAGTTTAACTTAATCTGACTGGAATGAAAAATTTCTCAGAGAAGGAACCAAATATATAATTTGAATAGAGATTATTAAACAGCAAAATCATTCAAAAGTCAACTTTTCTGTCTTGAGAATAACAGTATTTTAAAAAAATTTTCAACAGTTGTTCCACGCAAAGTACACAGAACTGGCTTCTGTCGCAGTGACCAGGAAAATGAGGGTTTTTAGTGGGTAAAACCTAACCTGTTGAGCTAAAATGCATTCTCTGCCATTCTCCCCCACCCCTTCTGTTTTATTTCTTGATGTGTTTTTTCACAGAGTGGAACAGCTTCAATAAACAGAGGATGAGTTCTCTGTCCTGCTTCCACTTTCCCTGTATATTGGTGTGAGAGTCCTTGGGATACAAGAAGGTGTCTGTTGTATAAAACCACAGAAAAGGGGTGAATTTTGTGTGACCAACACATCTTTCCAAATACCACTGGTGTCTCCTAAAAACACTAAAAAAAAATCTGTCCCAGGAAGCTGCTCCAAGGCTGTAGGGGCCAGCAGCAGAGCAAGGGAGCCTGTTCTAAGCCACATATTGAAGCTCCAAACCCAGCTTTGGTATTCCATACTCTCAGTTGGCACCAAGTTCTCAGCAAATGCACTTAAATAAAATCAGCTCAGCCCCTCTGTCTCACCACCACCCCATTCTTTGCCAAGCCAGCCAAAAAACTTATTCAAGAATAATCACACATTTGAACAGAAAGCCAGACAGGACTTAATTTGCCTGTTTTCAGTTGCATGCTGCAGCAAAGACTGTAGTAGGATTACAATGCTATTCCAGGTCATGAGTGCTTCAAAGCCATTCATTGTTAATAAAAACACTATGAAAAGTTGCCACTCTGTGCTTAGCAGCTTTATAAAGTTCATGTCTTCCTTCTGTCAAAGCTCCTTATGCAGCAAATAATACTTGTCTGCATGACTGACTAAATCCTACAAAATTTACTCTTTTTAAATCAGATGAAGCTGGTGTAAAAATCAGTAAGACAGTGCTTCTCCTTTGTCTTTTTTGCAGTCAATATTTAGGTATTTAGCTCCATTTTAAAGTTAAATGAGTTTTCAGTCAGCGTGTCAAGGAGCACACTGAATGTCAGCAACAGCTCTCATTGAGGAATTATTAAACATGCAGCATGTAGGTTTATCAGGGTGAACCTGACATGTTGGATGACATTTGCTCAACTCAGGATGCCATCACAGCCAGAATGCCAGACTCAAATGGAATGCATAGAAAAGAAATAAAGAATGATGTTATACATGTATATTTACTTTGATTTTGGTGGTGGTGTTTCACTGGCTGCAATCTCCTTTAGAGGAGTGTCCTGGTTTCAGCAGAGGTAGAGCTCATTTCCTCTCAGGAGCTGGTACAGTGCTGTGCTTGGGATTCAGAATGGGAACAGTTTTGATCTCCCCTCAACTCATAGGAATCTAAAGTGGCAGATGATTTTGCAAGACCAACTGCCATGGAAGAAGATCTGGTCAGGCAACTCCACAGGAATGTGTTTAATCAAAGATGCTGATATTTGGAAACATTGCCCACAGGAAACTCTGACCTTGGACTGCAATTCTGGCTACTGCTGTTTGCTTTGGGGAAAAGCTGAGTTTTAAGTGCTGACAAAGAATGGTATTGTAAACTGTGAGGTGCTAATTTTTACTAGGTTCCAGTCTTCCATTTTTTGAACAGATATCTTGGATAGCACTTAAAAATTACAAATTTTACTTCAAAGAGAAAGAGGAAAATTCTTTCAGGACTTGGATCTTCTTTTTGTCCTTATAAAATAATCTCCAGCCTATGAGAAACTGGCTCACTAATGGTCATGCTGTATCTTATTTCCTCAGAAAGCACTTTAAGCATTCATAGCTTAATTGCAAATCTATCAAGGAATCACAGAAATTAGAGGTGGAAGAGATTTAGTTCACCACTTAGGTCTGCTAATGCAGGAATTTCTCTAGAGCATATTTATTCTTCATCTGTTTCTCAGGTCCATTTTCAAATGTGCATAGAAGGGTCCCACTAATGCAGAACTTCCTCTGGAGCACACTTATTCCTCATTTGTTTTTCAAGCCCATCTTAAAATGGATGTAGATGACTAAAGCATTAACTTTGATGCTGATGAAACATTCATAGCAGGGGACTGGCTTTGGCCATTTTGGAATAGATTTCCTGGTTTAGGTTATTTTGATACATGTGTTGCAACTCTTAGATGTAATTCCTCTTAATTTATACCATGACTCAGAATATAAAGCCAATATATATTTCTGCAAGTAATGTCTCTCCTCTAGAGAGGAATTAGGGTTAGAGTTATGGTTGGGTTTCAGTTAGGGATAGGGTTAAGGTTGGGATTAGGCATTAAGGTTAGGGTTTGGGTTAGGGGTTGGCATTAGGGTTAGGATTAGGGTTAGTGTTAGTAACCTCAATATGTTTGAAGGTGTTTATATCATTTTCTCACTGAATTAATTATTTATTATTTAATAAATAAAGACTAAAATATTATTCAAAACCCTTCAGAATGCAAGTGAGAAGAGTTGCCCTAAGAAAGAATAATAGGAGCAGGTCCAGAATAAAGTATTATTAAAAGCAAGGAAGATGGGCTGAATTCTGTCCTGAGAATTGTCTGGTTTATTTATTATTTCATACTATTGGTCTTTCAGAGAAACATCAGTGTGTCCAGTGATTTGATAATGACAAATGAGATCAAAGATGGTCTAATCAAGAACTAAGTGTTAAACCAGCATGGAATGTGAAAGCAGTGTGTGAACTAATTTTAATAGACACCAGTTGTCTGGTTTGGGTTATTTCTTTGCTTTCAGTTGCAAGGTTGTTCTACCAAAATGATTTTCCATGAGCCTGGTGACAGTCTCATTTTTCACTATCAAGCAAGTCTGCAATATCAATTACATTCTATCTTATTATAAAGCTGTCTGTTCCAACACTCCACTCTGATATTGTTAGGGGGAAATAGCATCACAGAATACTTTGAGCAGTGAAAGATTCACTTCTTTAATAACATTTCTATAATATACTTTCAGAATGCAGTATTGTCAAAGGCAAATAATTTTAAATAACATAATCTGATACACCTAACAGTGTGTGGGACAGATAAAATAGAGATGTAATAGGCTGCTCTTCAGCTCCTGTCCAGCCACTTGGACTCCAGAGATGCACCCTGGGGAGTAAATGACTCCTAGGAAGCACAGGACCTCTAAATTTTGGCAATCCCCAAATAACAAAATAGACCTTGAGGCTTCTCCAGTTTACACCATCTTTTGGCCATACTCAGACCTTCATTTACTCCAAGGTTAGGATCTCATGTCAGAGTCTGAGAGACCAAATATGGCATATATATAAAGTAAATATAATGCTTATGACCTTCACTGTTCTTAAATTAAATGTTTGTATAAATCACATCCACAAAGCTTCCTGAGCTGTATGGAATTACCTTCCCAGGCTATGCCTCTCACGTTTCTTACAAAACAAATTAAATTATCTCTTTAAGAGAGAGAACTGTGATCCCTCGCATCCGTGTCTGGAAGATGAGTCCCTTCCACAAATGCTGGTTTTAGCTCCCTCTGAGGATTCCAGTTTCCAGCTGCACTCATCTGGCAGCATTTTGAGTTACCAAAGAGCCAGGAGCATCATCTGAGCCACAGCTGAGCCAGTGGGTCCAGAGCAGGAAGGGTTCACAAAGGAAACTGCTTGCTCTTACACAGCCATTCATAAATAAGTCTGGGGTTTATCCTATAGAGAATCTTGGCCCTCCATGTAAAGTTTTAGCACCAACTATCAATTCAAACAACCCCATTTCGTTCAAAAAAAGTTTCAGGAGCACTGCTAGCAATGCTACACCCGCTGCCTTCTCCAGCTGTGCTAGCACAGTCCAGGGCAGGCGGGCAGGCAGAAAATCAGGCCCTACAGAATATTTCCATGATACTCCTTACTGCCATGTCAAATCACTGCAGATTTTGTACTCTGACTGAAATACATGGTTTCCTTTTTCATAAGGTATTGACACTTTCCAAAGAAACAACCAATTTTTGTGACTAATTTCATTTCTCTAGAAATGTAAACCAACTCCGAACTGATTAAAAGCACTTTCAAGGGAAAGCTTTGGACCAGCTGGGTTATAACACTGTAAGTGACATATTTGGAAGGTTTTCTATCTTTAAAAGATTTATTAGCATGTTGTTTTCAGCAAGACTTTATCTACAGTTATAGCATTGTGCTAAGGGATTATGTTTAGTGTGTTGTGGCTAGGTTTCATAGAAATTAGAGATAGTTCTTAAAAACTACTGATAACATTTAGAAAGGAATATGAATTTTGTAACTCAGTGAATGCTTTCATATGTGTGACTCCCATTAATGTTGGTGAAAAATCCCCAGGCTTGAAGCCCTGAGCCTTAAATTGGATTGTAACACATTTCAGTACTCTTGCTTATGCATCCTAAACAACATATGCTACAACATTAATGAGGCCCTTAATTACAAACAGCATAAATGGCCAGAAGAAACATGATTTATACCAAACTCATATAAAGCCCATTGCAATATGTACAGTGTAGTTCCTATAAAACTCCTTATGCATGTAAGTGTTAAACTGATGTCTCCGAAAAGATGGTAAGGGTCAAAATAACCTCCTGCTCATACATTTATCATTGTAAAATGCAGATATCTGGTAACTTTACAGATCCAATGGTGAGATAATAAAGTAGCCTCACAGCTTAAAATGCAACTAACAAGAAAGCAGGAAAATGTTTTGTACTTATTTACTCAAACATTGTGTTTAAATTAGCTGGGTATTGTCTGTCAAAATGCATAAAACAACACAGTTTGATAGGACTAATCCCTTACATGTGATGGGTCCAGACTGAGCAAACTGCTTGTGTTATTTTAGCAACTATCCATTACTTGATGAAAACCAGAGTGAGAGATTAAGGGTTATTTTTTTTTTTCACTGAGCCAGGTGATTCCTTAAAGGTGGTATGAAAGATACCTTGGGGTTTCTGTCCAATGCTGAAGAGTAGTAACAGGTCTATTATCAGCCACGTTCAGTCTGTCATCTGGTTTTATGTTTTGAAATCAAATAGAAGGCAAAACCTTGTGTCTTAAAGGATCTGGGCACAAACTGGAAAACACATAATGTCATAAATATTTCCATGCAACAGAGACAATGTGGATCTAACCAGGCTGTAGATAGTGCCTGTTGAGGCAACCTGCATATCTGGTGAGACAATAACTGATGCAAAGACTAATGTAATGAAAATAATGGAGAGAGGTCCCCAAAATAAAGCATTGGATCTTTTGGTAAGAGTGCAAGATTGTTTCAAACATAAAATTGCAGGTCTGTGACAAAGAATATAGGTCATGCTTACAGGAGAGGACATTTTTCTGTCCTAGGAAATAAGGATCCTGTTAAGAACGTGGAAATCCTTATGACTGTGAAAATGTGAGTTTGTAGCAAAACAGTGAACACTATTCGAGTAGATTTACAGGATCCTTGGACACAACAGACAGGACAGCATCAGACTGGAAGAAAAAGATAATATTTTTTCAGTCCTGGCAAAAATAAAAAACCCATTTGTGAATATTGTGTCCATTTCTTGTACCTGCAGAAGGACATCAAAGTGTTGGACACACTTCAAAGAAGGACAGCACAAATAATTAAAACACTATCTAAGAGAAAAGCTCTAAATACTCAGCAGTTATTGGGCTCAAAGCAAAAGTTAATTCTAAGGAAATCTATGCCCTGTAGAATGCTGGAGTCAAGACTAAAGGATTGCAGAAGTTTCTCTTACACGTGGAATTTTATAAAAGCTGTTTTTACGCTAAATTATTGTTTCCTTCTCAGTGCTTTCCACTGCAACATTTGCCAGCTCTTCTGGAACAGGTGCACAAAATGATGGAGAACTCTATTGTCCAAAAGAAGATACTTCTAATGTGAAGTATCTTCTAAACTTGAGGACATGAAATAAAAAAAAAATCCTTCATATTGACGGATGTTTCCTACTCCAAATTCACTGAAGGTTTTCTTGCAGCATTGTTCTGACAAGAATCCTCAGCTCAGCTGAGTTTTATAGAACAATGTACAATTGCCTACAAAAGGTTACTTCTCAGAAAGATGGAGGATTTCTTTTTC
The DNA here is from genome assembly GCA_013397375.1 of Toxostoma redivivum. Taxonomy (NCBI): domain Eukaryota; kingdom Metazoa; phylum Chordata; class Aves; order Passeriformes; family Mimidae; genus Toxostoma; species Toxostoma redivivum. Next base: position 46,303 of record VXBI01001120.1, read on the forward strand.
CTCAGAAGGCTTCAGTTACTTTTGTAGGAATGTTACTGTCTAAAAAATACCTAAAGAAAAGGCAAAATTCTTCCCAGTGTGAGCTTCAAAAATGAAATTAAATTTATTTCCAGTGTTCTCAGGGATGCTATTTGAGACACAAACTTTAACAAAATTAACATTCTTCCTTTTGCAGATAGCAAACCTGTCTCCCAAACTGTAAACTTTGGGATTATCCATCCAGTCCTGCCTTTCCTCCAGTCCTGCATACTTTTACTCCCAGCAGTTCTTCTCCCCCATTACTGGTTCTTGCTGGCACCAGCTTTGGAATTCAGTTCTATTCTTCACCCAGTTTTTATATAAAGAATATATTTAAAATATTAGCACATGTAATAATTTAAGATTTTCTTCTTCTTCTTCTTAAATCTAAATATTTTCTGCTGCTTAGTACAATGAGATTTTAGGTAGATAAATAATAATAAATAAATAAACTGCACAAAAAGCAACACAACTGAAAAATGAGAGGTATAAAAAGCACATGAAATAAAATAATTTATTCCTGATAAAAATATTTCTCTCACTAGGGAATATGGATGCAGTTCTACATGTCATTATAATACCAAGAATGTTTTCTCTGCAAGTTTTTACCACAGAAGAAAATGTAGATAAGATAAGAAATCATAGCAATGAAAACCTGATATCACTGAGGTTATTAGCAAAACTATTTCTGACTCAAATTATGTTAGCTTCTACATTTATTGCACAGTGATAACCTTCCTTTCTTGTGGCCTCTGCTACCTTGAGATTTGAGAACAAAATACTGTTCTGGAACAGCTATTCTGAATGGTTCTAATAGACATTTGTACACAATAACTGCCTTTTTCACCTCAGGGTCTAAAGGATTTAATATATGGTAGAGAAAATATTTTCTTTTAAAGACACTGGTACCACGGATTCGGTTGTTGAAGACACCTAGGAATGAAATGTCTGTCTTTCCAGTGACAGGCTGATACTGGTAGTGAAAATCCAACCTTTTCCTGCTTGGACTGGCACCACCTTCAGCTCCAGGGACTGTTGGATATCCATTATTTGACTCAAACAGTAAAATTCTCAAGCTCATCTTTATTCAGGTCTTAGAAGTGACAGACTCCTTATATCTGTACAGTGAATATGAGAAGTGAGTTACTGATATAGAAAAAAGTAGAAGTCTTCAAAGAAAGAAAAAATATTAAATGAGATTCACACACAACTTAGATTTTCTTTATATTGAATAATACTTATATATCCATTTTCCCTGAACTTTACTGTATTTTGATTAGTCGCTGAAGCTTTGAAAATATAGGAAGGATATTGGTCCCAGAACACAAAGTTATACCCAAAAAGATAATAACAATTATATATATGTATATATAAAACATAACAAACTGAGGACATTTAAAATTATCAGAGATAATTTGAAATTATTAATTCCATAATGAACTATTAACAATGACTGCAGGAACTATTACAAAAGCTGTCACAACATGACACCATCCAAATTTTACAAACCAGATGTGTTTTGTTGATTTGCAGAACTGATAAATGTTCTAAGGGAGGAATTCTGGGGAAACCATACATACATAAATAAATAATTGCATGTGAGATGAGCAACTTTGCTAAGGAGAACTTAGTGCACCACAGTAATTTTAATTCCTCCTTTGAAACATGTAGACTTAGGGCAGAGTCATGTGGAAATAGGAGAGTTATTTTATTGGGCTTGTGGCTTTGGTAGGCACTCGGTTCTATTTCCAGCACCCATGTCAGGAAGAATGGTTTGTACAGATATTCCAAGTAGCTCAATTCACCCTTCAGTAATTTTATTAACTATTAAGGCTACTGTGCTCACCTAAATCCATTCAGGGACCTATTCAAGTGACCTAATTTTCAGGCTGCTACTCTGTTATAGATGTTGTTGCAATCAAAGCACAGGATTTCTGTGCTCACAACTGCAGGTAAATCAGATTGCCATGGAGGTGCCCTGGAAGGTATCTGTTACACCACTGTGGAAATCCCAGCAGCTCCATCAGTGAGAGTTCCTCTGGTGGAGGACATCTCCCTGATATTTCACAGAAGTTCTTTACATATTGAAAAATAAGATCTACAGCCTGAGGAAAACTTTGACAGCAAAAGTTTAAAAACCTGATCATGGCAGGTTTTGTGGGCTGCCAATCTTCTCTTACCTTGTCTCCCTACACCCCAAATAGCATCAGAATGTAATCCATCAGCCCAAGCTGCCTGGAACAGTATCCAAAGCACTGTAGGTCACATTGGGAGGGCTCCCATAAAATTACTGAAAAATGTATTGCCTAGCAGTGAACTACGTTTTGTGTCATCAGTATTCAATAATGCTGTCTTGTCATAAAGAAGGTTTGAAATAGAACCAAAACACAAGAAGAGCAAGTGAGCAGAGACAAACATTCATAAGACATTAAGATTTTTTTTTAGCCCAAACAGCTGTGGCTTTTCTCTGAGACTATTGAATCTCCTTCCTAGTCAAGAAGCTGTTATATGATTCATTCTGCAAATTGAAGTGTGACTTTCTGTGTGGTGGGTGAGAAAAACTTGTGCTCAGAGCCAGGTAGCTCATAGCCACTCCTACCATATATTAATATATTCTAGCAAAGAAAGTCAGCTGTGACACAAGAATTGAGAAGTGTGAATCCCCCTGGCACTATCCCCCTGGCATAGAAATGCCCCTGCAGAACAAACCAATTCACTCTCAGCACTCCTTTGTTTCTTCCTCTCAACTGCCAGATTCTTCATTTGTATTTTTCTTCATTAATGGGGAAAAAGACTGTTTGGAACTGAATATTGCTTAGAAGAGAAGCAACATCTGTTGTGATGTTTATTCCTCTTATTGTTCTTTATACGAGTGCTACAGGAGCCATTCTATTTCCCTTCTGTAACGAGTTCATTAAATCCTGCAGGAATAACACAGGTACTCATCCTGTTCCTGAGTGGGAGAGGCCAGGAAGGAGAGCAGTGACACAGAGACACAGGGGCTCTGGAATACAGGATTTCACAGGAGGGTCAGGTTCACACCTCGAGGTCACACTCCAAGTTCTTGAGCAGGGGGAGGCTGTATATTCCCACAGGAAAATGAAAGCTCTGAAATCCTTTTCCATGAGCTGCCTGGGATGCAAGAGACAACTTATTACTAGTTATGAGGTCTTTCAGTGGGAATAAAAAGCTATGATAGGATTCCTGTGGCTCTTCCTCCCTTAAGAAAATATCAGAGAAAGTGAGTAAAGAAAATATTAGTTGTTTGAAATGCATCTTTTATTTTTTTTCTCTTTTTATTGGGTGATGAGTCACTTGATATTGCACTGCCAGGAGCCTGGAGGGCACTCTCTGCCTTCCACAAAATCTATTAGTTTGGGGTTTCTAAAACAGCTACACTGTCTAGAGAGGCAGAAATTCAGTGGTACAGGGACAGTGTCTCACCCAGGAGCCTTTGCCAGGTTGTTAGGGGACACGGGGGCAGTGTGGAAAGCAGGACAGTGCTGTGGCCATCCCTCCCCTTTCCCTGGCAGCCCTGCCCACTCTCCTGCATGTACCTGGTTTTGTAGATGTGGTGTTCAGGGGCATGGCTGAGTGCTGGGCTTGGCAGTGGCAGCTTTACAGCTGGACTCAATGATCTTGGGGGTCTTTTCCAAGCTAAATAATTCTATGACTCTAAGCTGAAGTAGATGTAAACCCCCTTTGTTCCTGTTGGCTGTAACTCAATGATCCCATGTGAAGGATATCCAAATATTTCTGATCCACATTCATAAGTGTATTTTCAATAAGGTGGTTTATATTGATTAGTTATTAGTTCATTAGCCATGGCTAATGGGAAAGAAGTAACATGTTAGCACTCTTCCTTTTTCACAATAACTTTCTCTCTGAGAGAATCCAAGGAGGGAAAAGTTAGGCATTTCCCTCTGTTTCACTGATATGCAAAGAAGGGAAGATATCACTGGGAATGAATATCCCTCATTAAACACAGAAATGAGGTGCAAGGACCAGTTATGGAAGGAATTCAAGTGCAGTAACCCAAAAGGGGAGGAAGGATGGAAATGCCTGCAAGCTGCAGAACATATGTGTCAGTATCAGTAATATTTACAGTTGAAGCTTCATGAACAGCAAGAAAGGGCACAGACATGCACATTCTTACAGATTGTGTTGAAGTGGCTTAAAGAGATGCTTTCAGTTTAGGCTAACATGTTCTAATTTGTATTGAAAGAGACTGGAAGTGTCAACAGGGTCGCTTGCCACATCCCAGAGAATGAGAAGGGAAGCTCCATTTTAGAGAAGGATGATTTTACTCACGGGCATCAATCCTTGAACTCTCTACAGTTTGTCCAGGGTGCACAGTTCTGTCATCTGCCACAGTTACAATTCTGGAATATTTAACAATGTCAAGGATGCCCTGCTTCTGCCTGCACCCACAGCACAGGTCAGGCAGGACAGGCTCCCAGGGACCTGCCTGCTTAGGGATACAGATGGGGGTTCCCGAAGCAGGAAAGGTGAAGCTGTGAGGAAGGGACACGGACTTGTCTGAGAGAAGCAATTATTCTGCAAGTTCAGAAGCAGCCTGCAAAGTTACTGAGCATTTCCAGTAAGGGGAAGTGGCTTAGGTGGCCCTTGCCATTGTCCCTGGCAGTGCCTAATGCCACTCTATTGATACAGATTAATCCTGTAGCACGGTACCAAAGATATTTTGGATTCAGAGTGCAAATTTTGCAAATCCCTGGAAGCTGAGAAGACAGCCTGCAGGGACCCAGCTGTGCTGGCTGGGACGCTCTTTGGGCTGGCTTTGGCAGGGTGAAGCAGAGGGCTGTGGCAACATGTCCCCTTGGCTTCCTGAGGAATGGCAGGAATGGCACCACAACTGCAGACACCTTCAGTCCTATCCATGTACATCAGGTCCTGTCGTGTGCTTGCTGTGTAGAAACAGAAGGGACACCAAGGACTGAACTAGATTGAAAATTAGACAAATACTGTAGCTTTTTGTGTCTGCCTTTATTGGCCAGCACTGTTCCGGGGAGAGCTATTGTCCTTCAAGTTAACCTGGCTTCTTAGGCACACTCAAATGCTGTTCTTTATTTTAAAGAATCATTTTTAAGGCACAGGAAAAATAGTTAATGCCCAGAATAGAAATATCTGGATTATAAAACCTAAACCAATAGTGAAGATCAATCTTCACATCTATTCCAAAGCTCGGTCATGTTTAAGAGATCTTATGGCTTTTACATTTGAAATGCATTTCTGTGTTATTGTTTGAGGCTGACAAAACACTGGAATTCATCTATACTGCTGTCATAAAATACACTGTGATACAAGGAAACAGAACATGACTGATGGATAAATAGATGCATCACTATCGCACTTTTGCCATTATTACCTCAGTCAGAAAAGATTGGGGTGGATCAAAATGCAGAATGAGCTTTAAAAATCTCCTTCAGTTACAGACTGGTCACCTGTATTTTACCACAAATATCATAACAATTATTCCAGGAGACATTATTCTTCCATTTAAGTACATGCTCTGTGTGAATGATGTTATCTGTAAAAGCAATAAATTCAGTCATGGCAGTAAAATGTAATTAGAGTATTTTTCTCAGACAGAATTGATTTTGGGTAGGTACATTAAACTCATGTGTGAAAAATAGGCTCTGGAGTTGCACAACTAAAATTTTTACAGGACCAAGTTTGCAAATAAAGATATCTGCTCACTTATAGGAGATTAACTTTTTGAAGATTGCACTGAAGCATTTAGGAGTCAATGAACAGGAGGCTAAAGTGATGGGAACACAGTGGTATTTTTCATGGGAGGAGAGGGGAGGGAGGCAGAGGTTTGTGGGCTGACTGTCATCAGTCAGCATTAATTTCCCATCATGGTCATGAATCTGCTTCAGTCACGGGTGGCAGAGCAGCAGCAGAGGGGGAGAGTCAAGAACCACACTCCTGATTCCAGAGCCCAGCTTTGCAGCTTCATTTGCTGCCCAAAGCCATGCCTGGGTTATCATCTATTGCCCATCGTGGTGTGGAGCTCATGGCCATGTGTCAGTGTCTCCTCTGACAGAGGGAGCACAACTCTGGAGCTGTGCAGGAGCTCTTTGGGGGGAGCACTGCCTGTCACACAGCCTATCAACACCTTTCCAAACAAGTTCCACAAGAGGAGCTCTTCAATTGCACTGCATCTGTAATTGCAGCAGGCTGTCACAAAGGATTTGCTTCTACTTGGGTGTTTAAATAAGGAGCTGATACTAAAAATCACTTCTGAAATTCCTATCTTTGCTGAAAGAATTTTAGTATATTATTGTTGTGTATATGCTTGCTTATACATTTCAATGCTAAAAAAATTCACAGCATAGGAATACATTAATTTTTTAAGTGGGAGGTTTTGAAAAAAAAAATTAAAACTGCTTTTTCTTGAAAACCAGTAGGTTAATATAAACAAATATTTGGAAAAAGTTCAAAAAGAACTGATGAAAGTAAAAAAACCTCAACTGATGAAAGTAAAAAAACCTCAACAAAGTGTTTCTCAGGAGTTGCTGGGAAACAATCTTGTTACCCCATGCACTTTCTATAACAGGAGAAATCCCAGAATTTAACTAGATAAAAAAATAGGAACTGCTTCCTATTAATTTCTCCTATAACACTGTAATTTGAAACTATTTTGTCTGCACAGGATTAATTATGTCAGAGTAAGAAGAGGTGCCTCTAGTGCCATTTCCCCACATCCATCTCTTATATTCTGTTCCACACAGATTTGCAAACTGTCAATGCCTGTTGTGTGTAGCACATCAGCCAGTAGCACATTCAGCAGCGTGACTGATATCTCTTGATGCATCATTTATTGTTTTATGCTTTCTTTGGGAAGAGCTGTGTGTGCAGGGCTCTGTGTTTTAATTGTGGGTTTATCTGGTTTGCTGCTCCAGAAAAGACAGGAAAACTGGTCAGATCAGAGAGTCTTTTCAAACTGAAATGGCTGGAAATGCCACCCAGTGGAAGCTTTGGTACAGTTTAGGGAACATGGGATGGTATTTCAAATTATGCTCTGGACCAGACAAAAAATTTGCTCCTGTAGGAGTGAAAAGTAAATAACCTATGTGAATAGTGTCAAAGAGTCATTCTACTATAGCTCAATATGTAACATGAATGATCCTGGTTCTGCCATTAAAAAAATGCAGAGAGCTACAGGAATCCTCCTGCCAGGTGCACTGTTTCTCTGCTATGCCTGTTCTGTTTGCCTGAGCAAAAAAATCCCCTGAATTCACTTTATATAAGTTCATTTCTTCTGCTTGCAAAAGCATAAGAAAAAAATGTACCTATTCCTCAGTTACATTTATTTACAAAACCTATGTTTGCTTTTTAGCAGGACAAGCCATCATTCACTAAGATAACATGCACTTTTATTTAACTGTTTTAGCAGCAGCTCCAGTCTGTAAGGAGCCTGATGTCAACAAAAATTCAGATGATACCTATCCACCAAACACAATAAATTACACTCATTTAACTGGAAACTCCATCATGGTTTTCTGGGAGTCAGTGAAGGAAACTGTACGTGTGGCAAACAGCAAACTCAGCACCACAAAATACAAATGGATTGGCAGATATTTAAAACTTACTTCTCTTTTTATAACCAAGATACAATGTGGTGGATGGGGGGGGAACAGGACATGAAGATAATCCTGGCACAAGTGAAACAGGACAAAGAGTTTAAGAGAGGAGAGTGTTGTATAAACACTGTAAGGATACAAAAAACAGACTTCAAGGAAGGCATATGTAAGAATCATCTAGATTAAGGAGTTGTGATCAGCTTTTGGAACCCGCTAATTTTTCCCCGTGAAATAAAAATAACATGCAGCTAATTAAAAAGAAGAGTCATCAATCTGTGTTACAGTTTCAGGTCAGGATTTGTTATTCTGTTTATAATATTCTACTTAATAATGACACCCCAACCTTGATTCATGTTTAAGTTTCAGACAGCTATTGGTCCTAGCCCATATTCATCTGTCTGAGAAAATGCTGGTTTGTTTTGGTACAGGAAGATTCTGTTTTTTCCACAACTGTGGGACGTGCCTAACCTACACTGTGCTATTTCAGCACTGCTGCTGCCACAACTGCTCACAGCAATTGTATCCTAAACTTTCCATGGATGGTATTGAACAAAGAAAATCACAAACCTCAGGCACATCTGGTGATACACAGTAAAGTCTGAGCTTACAGAGGTTGGGGCTGTGCCCGGTCCCACCTCACAGCATCAAAGCATTCTTGGTTTTCAGTGTGTAGGACCAGTCACACTGATAAACAGGAGGAGAGAATCTAAACCCCTGTTAAGTCTGAAAATCCTTTTTCCACTTTCACTTGCCATGATTCTGGCAATGAAAGACTCAGCACTCAGACAGTGTTACAGCAAAAGTTAGGAATTCCAAATACACTTAAGCTTCAAATCACAAGAAAGAAAGATTTCTAATGGAAGGGAAGCAACCTAGTATGATACCTCTGTGAAGGTGCTGGCTCCCTGAATCAGAGATTTCCAAAGTTAGCTAAAGAACTTATATTTTAGAATGGGCAGGAGCTACAGCTCAGACATCCTTCAGCTGTTGGCTCTTCCAGGGAAGGAAATACATGCTGATGTAAAAGGGAAGCACATGTTTGATTAAAACAGAGCCCTTGGGGAAAATGAGTATCTAGAAAGGATTGCTTCTGATGCAGGGAATTGATTTGGAGAACCTGAAGTTGCCCTGGAAGATGTATGCTTCAGTTTAGGAATTTTGTGAAGTTTAGGGCTCTAGGTCAGGGGAATATTACCAAAGGTGCTCAGCCACAGAAAAGCTAAAGAGAAGTTGAAGGCAAAGCAAGACAGTGTCTGAAGCAAGACGTTATAAACTCTAGCATGAATATTTTTACTTTCATAAGCTGAAATGCTGTTCCACACACCATGTGAGTAAACACTCACTTCTGTGCTTTTGCATCCTAGAGAATCAAAGAAAATGCAAGTACTTTGGTTAATACAACAATTGCTAATATGTGGAGGGCATTGAGGTTAACCCCTAACAGCTGGGGTAGAGACAAAAGCATGGGGAAGCAAAGGAAGGAAACTCTAAACAAAGAGATGGAGCATGGGCCTGAATAAATGCAGGCAAGCCAGGAAGAAAGATGTAAAGATGTGACTTTTTTATAAAGGTCAGGGGCTGAATGCAGAGTGTGGGAGGGAAAGGGTGAGCAGCTGGTTCATGGAACCCTTGTGCACTCAGCCAGGGTTACAGCAAGAGTTCCAGAGCTGGGGCTCCAGCTGGGATAGCTGATGCCTTCCCTTGACTCAAATCCCTCCAGGTGTGCCTGAAAGAAACCTTGATGGAAAGGAATGGCCTAATGCAGAGTAGTCACATTGTTCACTACACCATGCAGAGACACTTGAGGGCAGTTATAAGAGAACTGAAACTCATTCTTGCATAAAATATAAGTACAGGTGTGTAAATCTGCACATATCTTCTCTGCAGTGTATTCCCTCTTCAAAATATTCCCTTTGCCATGCAAGGAAAGCTCTATGAAGGAAGAGCCACAGGTCTGGGTCAGAGGAGTTTGGTATTCCTGAATGGCAAACCCAAGTTTGATTCAGGAAAAGCAAAAGTTTTTTAGAGATTCTTATGAATGGACACTGGGTATTTTTAACAAAGCTAGCTCCAAACCTCAGGATAGAGGGGGGAATTTTATTAGCAGATCTGTGTAAAAGCAATTGGTCAGATACTCAGTACTACTCCAGATTCCTGAAATAAATGAATTCAATTTCTTGAGGATTCCTATCTTCAAATCTTCTGCATTACCCTTTTGTCTCCTTAAACAGAGGACCTGAGCAGGGCTGCAGTCACCAGAACAGCCCTGAGTGGAATTTTGTGCTACTGAAGACTTTAATTAAGAGTCTTTAAAGGTGCCCGGAAGCTGCTCAGCAAAAGTGAACAGATCCAGTTGATCTGGATGAGATAACTGGGGTTACAATTAAAGCAGTTTTTAAAAATACCATGATTCTGCTCAGAATTACTCTGCCTCACAAAATAATGTATTTTCTGTAAAGTATTAGGAAATGGATTTAAGCCGGCTCATTGGCTATGTCAAAAATGTTATTTTAAACCAAATATCAAACCACCAGCTTTCAGAATTTTAGGGATGTAAGAGACCGAGCACTGGTTCAAAAAAGATATTATGACAGATAATAAACTTCAGCATTTTCAGAATTTAATGTAAAATTGTTTTAAGTGTGTTTTTTTTTTCTTCTTGTTGAAGACATTTTTAGATATTCTAGAAATGCAGGAACTATGATTATAGAGTTGTGTGTCCTATACTGGCATTTTAATGTTTACTTACCCAGCTGGCACACAGAAGGGAAGTAATTGTGGTCATAAATTACTCCCACAATCACATGTTTAAAGACTTCTAAAATTTGACTGTGACTGACTATCCAAACATGATTTTTAAAAAAGAAAAAAAAAAGTGATTCTATCTGTGTCAGTCTCCTGCCTTTATTTTCAAGTGAGTAAAAGCAATGAAAATCTTCACTTGAACTTGCCGGCAGGCTCTGACCACTGAGCTCTAGCAGTGGAAAGAGGTCTTAAAACAAAGATAGGAGGAACAGCAGTGCAGCAGAACTGCAGCTTTGGATGTTATCTGCTCAGCAGTTTGCTGCTGTGACTCACAGCACTGATATTTTATTCACAGGAAACACTAAGGGCCTGATTCTTCACTCAGAGCCATTCAGGTTAGAAATTGCTGTGGCTTAAAATCAGTGCAATTTTGTGAAAAGCAAACCGAGCTCTTAGAGCACCATCCAGCACAGTGGAGTGATAAATTATATAACATTAACAAATCTTCTAACTCTTTGGTAAATGAGAATTTGATGACAAAGCCTCCAAAGGCTTGGCAACTCAGATAAGTGCTACAAAGCCAGCATGTTTATTTGCAGATTATTTGAATTATTCAAACCTCTTGGGTTTTCAAAATTGAGCTGGAAGTCTTGCACAGACAGACTTTGCCAATTGTGTGTACAGTAATGAGAAAAAAATATTCCCAGAGAAATATCCCATGACTAAATAAGCCTGGTACCAACAGCAATTTTTTTTTCTCCACATGAAGTGATGTCATTCAAGTAGAACTGTGGTGAAAATGCTCCTGAAACAGCTCCTTAGAGAAGTCCAGAGGCAGCCACTGGCCTTTCCTTGCAAGTGAGGAAAAAATTCTTACAATTAGGAAAAGCTATTGAAGGGGACATCCATTCTCCCAATAAGATTTACAAGAAGCCACCCTGGTGTGGAGAGGACCAGCAGTGGAACTGCAGGTGTGGAAGAGCTGCAGTCCTTCTCCACTCCTGCTCAGGGTTAATTGTGGCACCACGTGGCTGATCCCTGAATAATCTGGTTGATCCCTAAATAATCCACTGCATCCTGCTTGGAGCAGAATTGATTATGACAGCTAGCACATATGGCTGACTCAAATCAACAGGTTTGACTCCAAGGTTTCAAGAATATGAAGATGATTGCAACCAGTAAAGGGCATTTTTGATGCCTAAGAGAGAAACTGTCAATATCTCCCAAAGGCTATTCCTGCATTTTCTACCACTACAACTCTTGATTGCTTTTTAATAAGAAAAATAAGGTGCAAAATCTTGCTTGAAATCTTTTCACTCTCTTGTCAAGCTTCTGTAACAGCAATTGTCTTTCTTTTCACCTGTGAAGTACTCCAGAGTCACTTTAAACTTGGTCAGAAAAAGTTAAAGAACACAAGATATATTCAATTTCTTTTTTCCAAATATCTTTTACAGACTACAACTGTGGGGTGGTTTGGGGGTTTTGTTTTTTTGTCAGTTTTATTAAGAGAATAGGGTTGAAAGTGATGAAATTGTGTTTGAATAAAAAGTTACTTGAACAGCTGAAGCCTGATAATAACAGAACTCTATAATATACTTCTCATTATAGACAAATCACCAACAATAATTGTCTAGTAAACAAAAAATGTATTTTTTTTTGTTAAGAACCAAAAAAGATCAACTTTCCTGCTTTAGGTTATAAATCAAAACATTTTGTTGATGCTCAGCTCTGAGTTAGGTTTTAGGTTACATGACCAAGGGGTATAACCTGCAATTGTCACTTCTCTGATTTTAGGAATTCCTGGATTTAGAAAATTATGTTGCTCCATTTTAAAATGAAGCGCAGAGGGAGCAATGGAGGCTGAATGCAGAGGACATAATGAAAGTAATAATAACTTTCTTTGTTCAATAAGGTAAATATTAGTGGTAATAAACAGGTCTAGGAAGTTCTCAGTTCTTTCCAGCAAACTAAAATTTCATTTTCCAAACTGCTTACCATGGTAAATTTATTTAGTTTTGAAATACTTACCTGAGTGGAGAAAAAAAAAATCTGTGAATCTAATTTTTAATTTTGCATGGAGGTTCCATCACTGACCTCCCTGGATACAGAATCCAGACTGAGGAACTGATGAATTGTCTGGGGCTTCAATTTTCAATAAAACCATAAAAGGAGGTCACTGAGGCACAAGGTCAAAAGAATTTTTAGACATATTACAGGCAAGAATGATTGTTTTCATAAAAGAAGGGTTTTTCAAGCAATAAGCCTTGTGACAAAAAGATAATAGTAATCAGTGTGTTGTATTTAATGGCGTCCAATAACAAAATTCAGTTGCATTCCTCGTTTATTGTTCAACACAAGCTACACTTATGAACCTCCTGGTTCCACAGAAATTATCAAGTGTCTTCAATAAACCAGGATCACTGGGGTCCCAGGGCTATGTGAAACCTCATTGATGCACCAGCCATGCTTATTACCCAACAGTAGGTTCACATGATTGTCAACTTTCAAATGCCTTCTGCAGCATGGGTGCTGCAGGTTATAATGCAATGAATGTGCTTCTCATGACTGAAAACTCTGCAGTGGGGAAATTAGCACCAATATTTCTCCACTCTTACAAGTTCTGTGAAGGGTGCCTGTACCCAAACCCTTTACAATTCTAGGATACTGCTCACCTCATCTGCAAGTAGTTGCTAAATTTTCATATCTCTAGATTTAGCCTGATTTTAAATATCCCTATATCAGACATTAATCCAATATTTGATATGCTGATTCAAGCTTGATACAATTTTATTTGTAAATGAATAAAAAATCCACTTGCTAGTTCTTTCTTATACCGTGGAATACTTCTTAAGAAGGTTTTTTTTTTTTTTTTTATTAAGAAGACAAAATCCCAAATCTGCTCAAGCACACAGCAAAATTTCTGTTGTCACTGGCACAGTGGAGTTGATCCTATCAGATGTCACCAGCAGTGGGATTTGGCTCTTAAGGGAAGTAGTGAGTTGAATTTGTGAGAAATAGATCACTCATTGATATGAGATAAAATATGTGTCTTACTTGTGAAAATTCCTTTGGAATTCACATCATGTTGGAGCTGTGTAGTAAGGAGAAGCCTTAGCATGATAATATGCATTACTGAACACCAATAGAGCTTTCCAGAGCACCATAAAAGCTGAGTCACAAAACTAATGAGCTGTGCTAATAAACTTAGGCATTTGTGAAAATTTGATTTAGCAAATGCTCTTTATTTTTACTTCATTCCTTCAGAGAAACAACCTCCCTCCCAATACTGGAATGCTGATATAAAGAACTTATATTGCAATGAATCATCTCCTAAAATATTTGTGTGCCATCTCAAGTTTCAAAAAAATAATTGTAGGCTGTAAAACACATCCAATATAACTTCTTTACACTAATGAGGTCAAGAGAATATGTTATGTGCATCACAATGCTGTAATGGAAAAAGCATGTGGGTATTTGTAATATTTTCAATAATGCATGGGAAATATATTATAGAAAATTCATTATTCATGCACTTTTCTCCCACATGTACCTGAAAGTGGAATGGTTCTCTTTGCCTTGAGAGCTGTTGAAATGCCATGTTCTATTCCTAACTCTCTTGCCAAGTGTACAGTCAGTCAATCACATGGCACCTTGGCTTAGTGGATAACTCATTTCCTTTAACTCTGGAGTTTTCCTCCTTTTTTTTCTGGATACTTGAATAGAAATTAGAGATTGCCAAGATTCCTCCCACACACTCTGTTTCTCTGGAGATTAATTTTTCAGATTAAATCTACAGAACTGGCTGTTAGTCATGACTCTGCAGCAGTAGTTGTATGAGTGTAGGAAGTTTGGTATTCAGGCAACCACAGATTTGTAGAATCTGCTGAGCTGGAAGAGACCCAGAGGGATCATCCAAGTCCAACCCCTGGCCCAGCACAGGGCAGCCAGGGATGAATTAACAGGATATTAACACAGCCAGCTTTCCCAGCAGCTGGTTAACCACTTGTGGGTTGTGAAGCAGCATTGCAGGAGGAACAGTCCAGGTATAAAATGCAACTTTCAGTAATAGCATTCAGTACTTACCTTCACACTTAGAATTGAAACTGTGCTTCAGGATGAACTTAAATGCTGCAGTCTACCAAGAACTGCCTGTTTTGCTTCAATGAATGTCTAAAAAAGGCGGTGATGAGTTATTGCTCCTTCTGCATCAAATGGTATTATCATATAAATAAAACTCTGGTGCATTTTTTTATTCATTAATAGATGGGGCTGCATAAATTTTAAGTTTCTGGACTCTTTGTGGGAAACACCATCCTGACCAGCAACTACTTATAAGCAAAACACAAACTTTGCAAATAATTTCAACACGATTGTTTTTTTATTTTGGTTTGGTTTTAAATGGCTAAAATGGCTTGTTGTTTGTTTTTAATTTCAGACAAGGAATAACGTGCTTTTCCTACAGCCTTATTAATGGTCCTTCAGGAAATTTAGTATCTGAGAGAAGCTTCCTACAGGATTTTGTGTTTCTGTAGCCTTTATCTGTGATACAGTGAGCAGGATTTGGTTCCAGGAGAGCTAGCAGGGCTTTCACCTGGCTACTGGGAAAGAGTAAATTGTGAAGAGGCAATGAGGTCAACACTTGTCAGTACGGTGTTGTTGACAGGTCATTTGATGAATCCCATAATCCAAAAGGGATACATTTTTGAATCAACAGTTCTCAGGCGTTCTTTATTGTGCTATTACAAGGAAAAGCTGTCAGGTTTCTGTTCCATTAAATAAAGACTAATGTTACAGAGGATTACCAGAAAAGGAGCTTACAGAAACATCCTTGGCCTCCCCACCTGAACAAACTGCCTGTTTAACACCCACCCACACCCCCATGCCCAGACTAGTCAGAAATAATCTGGGTGCAGCTTTCCTGGGGAAGGTTTTGAGCTACCACCAGTAAAATTACAGAAACATAAAAGAGATCAACACAAAATAAATAAGTAAAGGAAACACCAAAGAAGAGTTTCACTGTGAGAGAGTTTTCTTTCCTGAGCCATAGCACTGCAATCCTAACCATTGCAAGAACCTCTTCTTAAAAAGCAGGATAGGAGTCACAGTTCCCAAACAGTCTGATTTAAAAGAGCAGCTGTCAGGATAGAGGGACTGGGAGGGGATCAGGGGATGCTGGTGTCAGATGTACCAGGCTGGTGTGGGGACAGAGGAGCCCTGGGGCTGCCTCCCCCCGTCCTTGGGGATCTCTGTGCTGTGTGAGAGCAGATGAGGCCAGAGCTGCAGAACAGTGATGCTGTGCAGGACACAAGGAGCTGTGCAGAGTACAGGCACAAGGGAGGCTGTAGCAAGCAGCAGCACAGAGCAGGAATCAGACAGTGACTTGCAGGTTCTGCGCAGAGGATTTGCTTCAGACCTGTCAAGCCAAAGATGATTTGTTGCTGCAGTGTGTGGGTTAGACCCCTTGCACCATTCCTCAGAAAAGAAAGATGTTTTCATTAAATCATAAGACATCACCTAAGCTTTTCTCTTCTTTTAAGAACTCTTTGCCTCACCAAAGCATAAAACTCTTTTCACCACCTACATATCATTCAGTGTGAAGCAGCCTTTACAGCAACATCAATAATGAACATTAGGATGGGATAAAGGTATGTAGCTCATCACTGGTTCTTGAATGAGACCAGAAGGATTTTAAGTAGTCCAAGTGATTGATGCTTTGTCAGAGACTTTTGCCTAAGGATGCTGTAAGACAGCAAAGACAGGAGCTGTGCTATCTCAACACCAGACACATGCAAATATGAAAGAGCTCATTAAGTATGTGCAGGTCTTGGCTCTTCTTGGCTCTTGACATTCCTCAGTTCTTGTAACCATAGCTGCAAATCAGGTTATAGCAACACCAATTCTTTAGGGAAAACAAAACAAAACAAAACAAAAAACAAAACACTAAACACACAATCTTAAACATATATAAAATGATTAATTGCATAGCTAATGTGAGGTCTGGTAGCAATTTTAGAAGTTGTTGGAACAAGCACAGTGTCCCGGGAATACCACCCATTCCACTCTTGGCTCCCTTTAAAGCCCATGTTTGACCAGGGCAGCTCTGCCTTCTGCTGTCACTTGTTGAGGATTTGCTTTTTGGAAAATGCTTGAACTTAAGAAGGTTTTGTAAGAATAAATCCATACTCTGTGCTGAAGCTGTTAGTAAGACTATCCTCTATCTAAAATTTTATATGTCAAAACTAGTCTGCCTATACCAAACTGTTATCTCCTGCACTTTACAATAAAACAGAGAGACTAAACACCCTGCTAGGCATTCAACTTCCTCTGCTGTTGGCATGCCCTCTTTTGACCCTCCCTGGGACTAGAAGTGTAAATCACTGCTTTATCCTATGGGGAAGGGAAGGGAAGGGAAGGGAAGGGAAGGGAAGG
>VXBI01001120.1:63109-91541 GCA_013397375.1 Toxostoma redivivum
AGGGAAGGGAAGGGAAGGGAAGGGAAGGGAAGGGAAGGGAAGGGAAAAAACTTTCAATTCCTGTCAAGTTATTGACCAAATTCCATCATACCAATGAAAATTATGAGTTTTAAACAAACAACCTAAAAATGTGCTTAATAAAGTGAATCACTTCTCACCAAGGTAACAGGCCCTGTGTGTGACCTTGTAGCCTCACCGAGCGAGACAGACAATCTGTTTTATCTGAGTGGCTCTCTCTTTCTGCTAACTTCCCTCTGTTTCCACCCACATAATTTATTTTTTAACAGGAGAAAATAATTTCCATTTTAAAGTTATCAGACTTGCTTTTCACTCGACCCATTTTTCATACATAAGAGTTTCTAAATCAGAACCACAGCTCTCTGCATCTCAGAAAATAACTGACTCCTTTCTCTCAGGTAAGATACTGATTCTCTTTTTCCTTTTCTCACAGATTATTTAACCGTTTTGCTGGCCCTGTACTTGTTTCTTCAGTGATTCAACATCATTACTCTAGCTCCTTCCAGTGGTAAATCATAATGTTTAACAGGAATAGAATAGAGCTTTTAATATATCTTTGATCAGTTTGCTCTCTAGCAGCCAAATGTGTGTCTTTTAAAGCAAGACTGTCTACTTGTCCTGCTTGCATCAAGGATAAAGGGTAAATGAAGCTCAAAGGTACAGCTCAGCTTCATTCACAATTCCAGCACATTTTGGGGAAGAAGGTAATGCTGCCATTTAATCTCAAAGCTTTTGACTTTTTTGTGTGCTCTGATGCTGCAAGGGTAAGAGCACAAACAGCAATTCTATGTGTCAGGCTAAACAGAGTATGCCTAATTCAAAATGGGGAGCAGCAACTTGAAAAAAATTCCTGGCTCAGAGTTCTGATAATTATATGCTTTTTGAAATATTGTTGCACATAAAGGGATAGAAAAGCAATCAATATATAAGGAACAGAAGAAGATACTTTAATATTGCCTATTTACATTCATATATATTGGAGAAACCCTTTGTGAATTGAAAGGTGAAGTCTGAACTCATCTGTGACAATCCAGAATTTTTTAAAAAAGAAACAGATCCCAAACAAACATACAAAACCAAAACCAAACCACTAAATTTCCAAATGCAATATATGAGTTATAAAAGCTAAAAAAAACTGCTTATGAAGGGAATTCTGGGAACACATTGTGGGATAAATTTGAAGTACTGAAATTTGGAGTACTGACTGTGATTACAGTCCTGAGAAATATTAAAGCAAGATAAATTTGTTAAAGAAGTCAAATCAGAAAGTGAAGAAACAATTCATTAAAGAGCTGTAGGCACATTAACAAAATCCAGCAGTTCTGCAATCACAGCCATAAGCTGTCAGCAGAGAATATATGTGATCATTTATTTGATTATAAAGTACCTAAGAGTGTTCAGCAGGTCAGACTTCTCAGCCAGCTGAATTTTCTAATAGCTCTTCTCAATCAAGGGATTGTGCTGCACAGTGGAACACTGAGCCCAGGCACGATGATGATGGAGGTCACTGACCTATCTATTTAAATAAAAAAGGACTGTGCACAGCAGCTCCAGAAATGCTACTTCCTACAGGTTTCTGTTCAAAATCTTTGCTTTTGCTGTTAACATATAAATGTAGGCCCTTGCCATTAGGTGTCATGGCACAATAAACTGGAGTTGAGCAAATATGTAACGAATCATTAATCTGAACAGTAATTTGACCTCTGCACAATTCAGAATCAAATTTGTCATAAGATTATGCACGAGTTTCAGTCTTTCTACATGTGGAATGCTATTGCAATTAATCACTGGGAGCAAGTTGCTCGAGGGAATCAGGGAAAGAACATTTACACCATGTCTTATAATTGGTTGAATTTGTTTCTTACTAATCAGACACTACATAGCATTTTAGTATTAGTTATGTGTAAATTAAAAAGAGATGGCTGCCCATTTTGTTTCACCATTCCCATTTTTCTTCCATGAGGAAAATTGTTCTCAGTTAACTTTCTGGTCTCTCCAAGCAGAGGTTATGATAAAAAATAACAATCCACACAAGGAATTGTAAATCTTCTATTGTACTAAATGGCTTTGGGGGCAGATCCAAAGAAAGATATAGACTTGTAAATGGGACTCAATTACCCAATTTCCCCATGAGCCCAAAATCATGATCTTGGAAACTTGCTCAGCTGGTGCTAGAGAGGAATAAACTCCAGAATTCTTCTCTCTTTATTTTAAACTTGAAGGTACAGCTTGACCTGGCCTGAGCCCAGAGCTCAGCCTTCAGCTGCCCCCAACCACCTGCCCCAGGTGAGGGGAGGCAGAGGGAGAGCCCAGCCCACACAGGCTGGGGTGGACACTCCAAACAGGAGCCTGGCTGCTCATGTAACAAAACAGCTGCTGAGGAATTGCCAAAGCTGCCCAGCTACGAGCCCATAACCCCTCTGCTCATCCCTCCCTGCTGCATTTCCACTGCTTGATGCTATTCACTTCACTCACCCTCCTCTCCTCATCATCAGAGCCACTTTCAATAAAACAACAAATTGTCAAATTCTCTGTATGCCAAACAGAAACAAGGCTGGAGGTTACCAGGTTCTCAGTTCAGTTCTCAGGACAAAGAGTTGCATGGCTCTAAGCCTAAGAAACTGAACCCTCCAAAATTTTCCTGTGTACAGTTTTGAAGAGGTGCAATTGCCATCTTTGAAACCTTAAAGCACAGCTGAGGAGATAAAATCACTGGGTAGGGAAAAAGCAGAAACCACCAGGTTCAGTCTGGTTCCTCACTCGCTGCTGACAGATCTGGCAGGAACGTGTGAGGAGAGGGTGCTAACAGCTTGGGAGGTCAGAGTGTGATTAATGGGATGATGTGTGGGTGCCACGTGGTAATCCCCCTACACACCACCCAATCCAATTTGGCCTCTATCATGTTGTAGAAAAGATTTAAATAGTCTTTCAAGGCCAGAAGAATAACATTATTGCAGCCCTCTATTCCTCCTCAATACGATTATCTCAAAAGTAGATTTACTATGGAGAAAGGGCTTCAATTGCACGTAGAAATCAGTTAAAATAGAACCCTCCTCCACCTCAGTGCAAACTCATTGGAAGAGTTGCTTATTTGTGAGTTAAACCATTATCTTCAGACACGGTGTTCCAATGAGGCAAGTTGAAATTTAGGAATTCTATAATGGCAAAATACAAGCTGTTAAAAATTGGTTAGTCATAAAAAGGGTATTTGAAGAGCTTAAAGAGAAATTAGTTAACACATCTAACTGGGATGGGGGGAGTATATATTTACATGCTTTTTCTAAACCACAGTCTGTTTTCCTTCTGGCCTTTTTCTGTTCATGGACCATGTTAATTAGAGTGCCAGCAGTGGCCAGAGCCTTGTGCATGCATTTGGAAGGAAACAGCGAGAGTGGGTTTGGCCATTTAGTAACCATTTAGTAATCAGAATTAATTTACCTGAAGAAACATCCTGTACATCTGTGGCCATGTATAGAAGCTTTATTTCCCCTTTTTTACACAGTAGTTTATGATGAATTTTGTCTCTGAAATGGTTCATAAGAAAAGAAAATATGTTTTGACATCTTTAAGGACATGATATTCAAGATGCATGATACTGCTCCAAGAGATCTTGAGTACTGGTGAATTCAATGCAATGAGTTAAAGCCATGTATTCCAGCAATATATGGAAGAAAAAGAAGGCTAGACAAAGAAGGAGGAAAAAAACCCAAAAATCTGTTAATGTGCTTCCTCAGGTTCTTTTGGGGTTGAAGCTTTATCATGGTTTTATTTTTTGTTAAAAAGTCCCAATGAAATTGTGAGCCTCACTTAGACTTGAATTTACAGAGGTGACTAAGTGATCTTTTGATCCAGATTTCAGATGTGATGTATTTTTTCATTATGAACAAAACTAATTGCTGCTGTAGATTAAACTGCCATTTTGTTCCCTTCCACTGCAGAACATTTATTTCTCAGTCCCAAGTCCAATTTTCCTTATTTCTTTTAACTCTGTTTTGCATCTTCCCTCATTATTCAATCAACTTTCAATCCATGACCTGCAGAGAATGTGAGAATTTTCCAGTACTTCAATGTCTGGCTAATGAAGCTCCATGAGATGTGCAGATTCCTTTATCATTTCAGTGCTTGCTCCCTTTGGTCAGCTGAATTTGATTTTGTTCTTCAATATATATTTGCTGTACATTGACACATCTTGCAAAGTTTAATCTTTCCCCTTTAAAATGCACTTGAAGAAGAGTAAATCCAGATGTCAAAAGCATAAAACAGTCACCTTTCTCATGCAGATTTGTAAGAGCTGGGTCCAGCAGTGGCAAACAGCAGACTATGGATTCCAAGAAGCACTGAAGTGGTCTGACCCCTTTAGATCTTTAAAAAATGTAAATATGCTTGCTTTTGGCTTTTAAAATGGGTGCAACTTCCAGAGAGAATTCTGGAAAATATGCCAGGGTTACAGTCTTTTAAAGGATTTAACTATAAGGTTTTATTTGATTTTGATTTTTTGTACATAGCTGGTTATGAGTCATTTAATATATGTCTTATACACTTAATTCTTTGGCCAAAATGTAAATAAAATTCCTATTAATTACTAATTTAATTATATTAATTGCAATATCTATCAATATTGATCAGTTGTCTACTTGGATCTGTTAGTTATTCCTTAAAACTGTGCATATGTACAAAGTTTTTAAAATACAAATATACATATCTATATATCATCTATATATCTAATCTATATCTATATACACACAGAGGAATATACCCAGAGCCAAGTGTTGGAGTGGTGAATTTCTGTTTGTGGGTCACAACTCTGTGTTAGTTGCACTTATCCAATTTATATTTGTAGAAGGAATGAATGTTCACTCAGTATTGTCCCATTTTCTGCTCTGCCAGAGAAGCAGGTGGGAGCAAAGAAGGGAAAAAGTTCTTGGGAAATGACATGGGCAAACAGAAAGGTAGATGGTATTTTTATGAGATTATAGCCTTGCTGCTACCTGTGTGCCTCAGAAACATCACCAGATAAATAGATGTGCAGCCACATGAAGGACAAGATTCCCTCAGTATTTATGAACCAGGATCAGTAATCTAATTTGTGGGCATGAAATGCAAGGAGGGCTTATAGGTCTTTGAAGCACCAAGAGTGCTGATCATTGAGACTCTTCACCTGAATGCTGCAAAAAAGCCCATGTTCTGTGTCTCAATTAAACATCTTTTATTGCTGCCAGTGGTAAGCAGCCCTCAAGTGCTGCTTTCCAGAGTGGGCAGCACGACCTGGTGTGTGCTCCTTTAGCACTCACAGAATGTGTCAGTGTGACATCACATGCCATGTCCTCTAATATTCCTTTTGGTGCTGCTCTATTATTGCTAAATTTGTGCTCCTGGCTCAGTATATCGTACCAAACCCAATATAGAATGTGTTTGGGTTGAATGAAATGGTAACTTTTCTTATGTCCAAAGCATTACCATTTGAATGTTTTAATTGTAAAAATATTTCAAGCATAAGTAAGCATGCCTTTAACTAAGTGGAAAAAAAAACAAACCCTGATTAGCTTAGGAATCCTGAAAAAACCCCACACTAAAAGTATAAGCAATAATCCAGCTAATTAGCCTTCTCAAGAGCAGTTTCTGAATCAACCTGCTAAAACTCATATGGTTACATGTAACTCAGTGATTGATTCATTGATTGATTGATTGATTGATTTTTAGCCATGTTAATGGAAAGCAAATATTTTTTGGCAGTTCTGTGTGGCGTAACAAATTGTTTTTTTCTTTTGGATTTTCAAAGTTATTATTTACAT
This sequence comes from Toxostoma redivivum, assembly GCA_013397375.1. Classification (NCBI taxonomy): domain Eukaryota; kingdom Metazoa; phylum Chordata; class Aves; order Passeriformes; family Mimidae; genus Toxostoma; species Toxostoma redivivum. The sequence continues at coordinate 68,920 of VXBI01001120.1, forward strand.
ATGTAAATAACATTGCTAATTTCTTACAATAATATATAATAGAAGCCCAGTGTAAAACTAAACTTAAAGGTATATCTGATTTTTATAATTTGGGCATCTAGATTGCTAAATGAGGAATTCTACTTCTATTATCTATTCTACTTCTATTATCGACTTCTATTAATTGATTTGATTTGGGAACTGGTAGATTTGTATCTTTATAACAGAAGGATTATCATGACTTTTATTGTGAACATTGCAAAGTTAGTGATGATGAACTGGCTCTTCTGCACTCTTTGCTTTATGACATAAAGTTTTAGAATCTCACTGGTCTCATCCTGCAGATGGTAACTAATGGAGGGAGTAAAAACATTTACTCAGTAAACAGATGGCAAAAACCAATTTGTATGGCAGTATTCTTCCCTTGACTCCTTAGGGTATTGTCACAGGATTGGAAGTAATCAATTGCCATTGATATCAATCAAAGTGCTATCAATTACACACTTGGGCAGGGTACTGCTTACAGCTCAGCCATAGCTGATCCGGTGCACAGCCTTAATCCAACAGCAGAGTCCAGCTCTGTGTCATAGCTGACATTGTTCATGAGGCTTCTCTGCTTATAACTTTCTCATTGGCTATAAACTCAGTCTAAACTTTACAAAAAAAAGAACTATCCACACAGTGGTAATGTTTGGAGTTGTTTTGATTTTTTTTTCTTTTCCTTATAGATGTCATTTAATGAGCTTTGCTAGATACAATTTTCTGATTAAAATAAAGCTGATTAAAAAGTAAATGAAAAGTAAACTCTCAATGATTGTTTCATATTATAATGTTTTAAATCACAGAAGGGGTATCAGTTGGACACATGTTTGCACTGCACTCTCCTGCCCGCCACCATCCTGGTGTTTCCCACTGCTGCACCACTGAGACCCTCAGCAGCTCTGCAGAGCTGCTGAACCTGCCCTGTGATATCGAGATTCACACGTGAGCATTATTAAACCCACATTCATTCAAATTACAGTCTCTAATTTTTGTTCTGGGAAATCAGTATTCTTAATCAGCAGGGTTCCAGGTGCTTCCATTGTTCTTTGATTTCAGAGAACGGTATCAAAGCTGCTGTTTAATATTTTTTAAAACCTAAGGTTTGAGGAAGGTAAATTACCTTTAATCTCTATAGACTGTCACTTAAGACTTATAATTTGTTTGTCTTTTTTAACCATTAAAAAGCAACTGAAACAGCTGCACTCTTTTTCATGGCTCTGTATTCTCCAAATCACTACCAATGCTTTAAAAGAGCCCACACACTGTGAGAAAACCTTGCATGTCAGAATTAATTGTTGCTGTGCCAGTCACTGTGAGTTACAGAGCTTCTTGTGAAGCAGGAGCCTCTCTCAGAAACACAGGGCTGTGCACACTGGGATCTGGTAAGCCTTGCTAAACCCAGCCTAACCTGTGCCAGGGGTTAATGCAGGGTTTAGTGCAGGCTGCAGGAGCCACCCCTGCACCAGCAGCCCCTGCTTGTGTCCCTGCAGCCCAGGAACAGCTCCTGTGTGCACCCAGAGCCCCAGCTGAACTTTAACTGTCCTCACTTCACTGTCACACCATGAGGTTTTTTTTAGGGAAAAACCTACCTGAAATCAGCTGACTGAAGTGTGCTTTTTAAAGGGACATTTCTCTAACTAAGCACTTGAGCTTGCCTTAAGGTTGTCAGAGCAAGCAAACAAAAAAACATCAGACAATCTAGTCTTTTTTAAATCTAAATTAAAATCAAACTCCTGGTAGGTCTACTAGACAACAGGTCGATGCAACATCTCAGTGCTTGATGCAATCCTCTTGTATGTATGTCAGTTAGATTTCCCCAGCACATCTGTTCTCTCCTTATCTCTGCCTGCTGTGCAATGTCCCTGGGACAGGCACTGGGGCCACACACATCTGCAAAGAGCAGTGGGGCTCTTCTGGAAAGCTGCCTTGCAACTCCTGTTTGACAATCCCTCTCCTACAAGAAGTTTAGTCAGAATGGAAAATGTTTTCCTGCCCTTATGAGCTGTCTGCCCCAGCCAGGCTATGAGGAGGCTGCAGGGAAAGCTCTGTTCACCTGCCTGCTAAAACTGACACCACAAACCAAATCTTCCTCTTCAGTGTTCTCAGAATTTTCCTTTGCCATCAAAGCTAATATTAGGCATGCATCATATTCTGTTTTTATGTCATAACATAGCAAGTGTAAAGACACTGAACCTCTCCTTCCCTGGCTTACAGTCAGCATAATCCTTAAATTGAAAAAAGAAATAAAATAATATATTCCTAGATCAGCCCTGTAGACTTTTTCTGACATACCAGTACATTCTTTAAAACTCTTGTTTTTCCCAGAAGTCTTTAGCAAGTGCATCGTATGGTGGAGGATAAGAAAAATGAGCTTCCAAAAAGCAACTCTTCCTATACATTTACAGCTCCTGTGCTTTGTTCTTGTTAAGGAAGAGGAGGGAAAGAGGAGACCAAGGGGAGAGCTGGATGGATGCTGTTTTTTCCCTGTGAATTTCAGTGCCACAGCACAGAGGATGCCCAGCAGAGTAGGCTGTGGTGGAAATGTGGATATTGAGCTGAGGGTGACCCAGACAGGAGGTGCAGAGGAGCCCCAGGACCAGCTCACCCTGTGCCCTTCTCCCTTTGCCTTTGTGTCTGACATTTTTGAGGCTGAGGTCTGTTACAGTCTAGAGGTTTACAGTAGCAAGGCTGCAAACAGGAAATCTTATGACAATATAAAAAAGACATTCTGAAGGAAATGAGTGAGGTATTAAAACACCCAGGTTTGGGAGCTTTTTGTTAGGTAGTTGCAATAAATTATTCTTTTGTGATACAGTCAAATGAAATATGTACACAGAATTCTTAGAACTTCCAAATATAAACAAATCATTATACTTTCCTCTAACTTAGAATGAAAAAGCTGTCAGGGTAGCTTTTGATGAGTACAATTGCACAATGCAACTACCAGACACTACTGAAGTTTCATATACATTTTTACCTTATTTTACTAATTTGAAGTTTTGACTCCTCTGTCACTTCCTCACAAATGGAAGCATTCAAAAGAGGCTACACCTTGCATGTACATGTAGCCCTTAGCTTTTTTTTTGTTTTTTTTGTGGGTTTTTTTTGTTTTTGTTTTTTTTTTTTTTGCAAGGGGTCTGTACCATCTTTATGAATAACCTTTTTAGTATAGGAAATAGTCAGTGCTCAGAGGTAACAAAGAGAGTGTCATTCCAGTAATTATGTGCTGTTTGCTGCAATTATAGACTTCAACCTGTAATTCAATGTGTGTGGGCAGCCCATAAGTCCATGTGAAACTCCATTGGCTTAATGGGTTTTACACTGTTATAAAGGCCACCTTGCATGTCTTAGATTATAAAGTCAGGCTAATGTGCATATCCCATAAGCATTTAAGGACACATTCCTAAACTGACAAGCACAGAAATGGCACTAACATGAGTAATAATCTGTGTTTATCAGCTGCACATTTGCTCAGCAGTACTGAAATTGTGAAGCTCATTGCCACAGGTTGTGTGGAGGCAGGGAGGATAAATTAGGGTTAATTTCAGAGAGGAACAGTGCTTCAGGGCTGTAAAGCCTTGGAATCAGGCCTTAGAAGGAAATGTCTAGACAGAGTTATTTTGTGTTTGTCCTCTTCTGGAAATCCACTCTCCAGTCCTCACTGAATACCTGTGAAAAGGTAAAAAGTGAAAGGAAAATTATCAGACTTTAGGAAGAAAACTGGGATACAGAAACTGGAAGCAGCTTGTGTAGGGAAGGGTAGCAAGACATGAAAACAATTGAGATGGGGGAAATTAAAAGGGTCTGAAATTGTAAATGAAAGAGCACAGTAGAAATGCAGTCTTAGACTTGGTGGGAGTTGTCTTGTCTTTATGACTTCTTATTGAAAAGAGTGCTAGAAAAGAAGTGTGGGAAAGGCTTGCTTTATAAATGGCAGTCTACATTTAATTTCCAAAATAACAACGTTTTTTTCCCAGAGATCTCAAAAATTCCTATGCTGAGAGCTTATCACCTGAAAAGAAAATAAGATTCTGCAACTTAGCAAGCACTTGGGTTGTATTGTTGAGCAGCTGTTTGAAAAGATGCTTGGTATTATTTGTAGTACTGTTTGTACTTTGCCATTTGCTTGGAAGCTGTAATCATGAGGATGTGGTAAATAGCAAAGTTCGTGTGTACTTACATTGTATATCCCAAAAAGCCAACGTACACCTGCAAAATGCAAAAAAAATATTTATTGTTTAACGTGCCGAGAAGGAGCTGCTAAAATATTTAGTGTTTTATTTGTTCTTGTGTAATAATGTGTTCTAAAGTAAAATGTGAATGACATCAGCCAAAACAGTTATTACAGAGCCTAGAGGCACAGTTCTGCACTGGGAGATTGAACAGACCCATCAACAGCTTGCTGGAGTCTGACTGCAGACTGTCGTGATCTGAGGCTGAAATTCTGGACCTGTCACTCTTTATCAGCCATCATTTACCCCACAAAGGAGGTGACTGCTGGGACTTGGTCAAACACCTGAGTCTCTCTGTTTCTGCAGCACTTGTGCATCTCTAGGTCAGCCCTGCCAGCACCACCAGCAGCACAGGACTCTGCTCTTTGTTCTAAGATGCTGTGCTTTGGCAGAATTTGCATTATTGGTAAAGTAGGAAGGAAAGTTAAGCCCAGAAATTAAACACTGTGCTTGAGAATGCAGAGCAAAGTAATAGCAGGGCTGGAAATGGAATCTCAGAATTCTGATTCGAAGTCAGGTACTGAAAGGACTTAAATATCCTTTCATAAAAAACAACCTCAAAGCCTAAGAAAAAGTTGGAAATGGAATGGCTTTCCATTGGTCTCATAACTTGCAGTTTAAATATCTTTAGTTTTTTTTTTCTTAATCTTTTTCTCTTCTTCCTTTTTACTTTATCTACTTGGACCTTTCTGAAGAATGTAACAATTTTTAAAAGAAGCCTACAAGCTTTCTTAATCACATTCTGTTTTTAATAAAAGAATGGCCCAATTCTCTACTTTTCAGGATTAATAACTACCGTCTTGCTATTATATTTAAAGTATTAGCTCTGACACTTAATGGAGTGTTAGACATGAAGCAAAAGAGATGTCTGAAATTATGAAATTATGAAATTCTTCCTCTTCCTGCCACCCACTGTTGATGCAGACATTAATGTTTTTGGAAGTAAGAACACAGGAAATACTTATGCTAAGCAGGAAAAGTAAGAAAAACACAATTTACTTTGAACACCTAAGAATCTGTTCTTAAGCAGCAGATTTTTTCCAGTCCCATTCTAATTAATTTTGTTAAACATATCAGAAATGCTTCTTCCTCTGCATGATATCACAAAACTGCTTGATTTCCTTCTGCTGATTTTTTATGTCACTTTGGGAAAATAGGTTAGCTGTGGGATGCCTATACTGAAGTGTATAAGTGATCTGCTTTAGTCCCACAAATCTATTTGTACTAAAATTGAGAGCAAATAACTTAAACTGTGCCATGAAGAAAATATAATAAGCTATTTTTATATGCTCACTTAAGCTCTCTTTTTCTTAATATAGTCTGATTTTCAGAATTTTATTTTATGATGCAGAGGGTCCTATTATATGCAGCTCATTAAAACCTTTGCACATCTCCTAAACCCTCTCATATTCAAAGTAATAATCTCAGAAGAATGTAAGCACTTTTCATGGCAATGTTTGGCCTCTGAAGGTTTTATGAAGTGCAAGGAATGTACTAATTTACCTTAATCTTATAGAGTACATAAGCCCCTTTAAAATGAAATTGGTCAGTAAAAGAGGCTGGTGCAAAGTACAAGATCAATAAAGGGACCCATTAAAATCTATCAATCTCAGCTATGAGATGAGACAAAAAAATAATGCAGTTCCAGCAGGATTTGAAAGCAACATCCTGATTGCAGTGGCATTCCTTTGCACTGGCAATCCATGCTCCCAGCCCTCAGGAACACACAGCAAGTGCAGCTAACAAGAATATTTCACTTTCAGATTCTTGATCTAGGAAATTAGTGACCAGTTTGAAGATGCAGTGGTAGGGAGATGATAGAGGTGCTTGTGTGAGCAGGGTGGGGCAGGATACTGTAGAAGGAAGCCAGGAAGTTTCTAAGGGAAGGTGAAAGAAAAGTTGAAGTTTGAATATCTCCAGAAGTTATAGTGATCTTAATGAATCATTAGCATCCAAGCCCTGCCCTCCTCCTTGACTGAAATAATATTTGGGAACCAAAATGTAAGATTTCATTTTTATTTCATTATATTAATATCCTGATGTAACAGTACTGATGTTAGATGTGTTTATTTTTACATAACTTTACATTAAAAAGGTAAAGTTGCAGATAAACTCAGTCTCTTCCCCAAAGAGCTGATGGCCTAAAAGGGAAGAACTGGGCCCAAGAGCACAGGAGAAGGGATGGAGTGGTTTCCCAAAGCAGCCAGCAGAGCAGTGCAGGTGGAGCCCAGCTTCCCTGGCACTCATCTGGGCTGACAGAGCCATGGGCAGTGCTGCTGCAGCAAGCCCAAACAAGGCTGATGAAATGGCTTCCTAACGAGACAGGACATTTGATTAGAATTTATATAAAAGAGGGGAAAAAACCCAGCCAAAAATCAGAGGATTGTACACTTGTATCTCTCTATCAGCAGCTGATTTCAAGCTCCACTGAGACTAAAGAAGGAACAAAGCTATTTCAAACAGCTGCTTTTCAAACAACTAAATTCATTTCCTGATCAGAGCTGAATTCTAAAGCTCTTAAAGCATCAACTTCCATCTGAAAATGAGGGTAGGAGCAGCCAAGAAATTAAATGATTTCCTACCAGACCATTTTTATTAGCACTGTGCCTCCCCACTGGCAATACAACTCACGAGCCTGGAGCAATTCACTCTCAGTCTGTAATGGGTTCCTTCCATGGCCTTTGCTCAGAAGAGCCAAGAGCAGCAGAAGGAGCTTGTGCCTGACCTTTTCTCCTAATAGGAAAGAGATGAAGCTCCAGCAGTGGTTTCTTGCAGCAGTTTTACAACACACTACAGCAGCTCATTACAATGGCAGGCTGACCTATAGATCGAATAGGTCAGCGTTTCAGGCAGCCTGTCTTCAGCCTTCCAAAATGTCCCAGCAGCTCTCCTTGTCATCCCTTGTTCTGCTTTGTTTCTGCTACTGTAGCCCTGTGTTGTGCTGCAGACATGCTGAGGTGTTCTCTTGTGACACCTTTCTCTGCCTCTCAGGTCCCCTGTGCAGTGCTGTCACCCCAAATTCCCTCCCTTTGCTGGTGTCACTTTCACCACCAGTTAGGGAAGATGCTGGGGCACTCCCATGGGAATCCTGATGCTGCAGTGGCTGCAGGTCCATTCTGGGGAGGGAGGACAGGACCTCTGGATCAGGCAAAGATCAAACATTCACTTGCCTGCTTTGTTTGGGGCAGTATGGGGTGGATGAGGAAGGGAAGAGGAGAGGAGTCATTTTTCAGTGTCAGATTGAAACCTTTGATATTTTCTTCAAAATCTTCATCAGCCTTGGTGATACTCTTACTTTACCAAGCAGAGATTTGGTGAAATTCTTGTGCTCCTTTTTGACTGGAGTTTGATGTCTGTTGGAATAGCCTGATGGAATGAGGGTGGAGCTGGGAAATTCACACAGGCACCTGTAACCTGTGTCTGCTCATGGACAGAGCAAGGAAGCTTCCAGCTTTCCTCAGCTGCACTGCGCAGTCTCTGGACTCTATGCTGTGGGGCCAGGAGGCCTGAGAGCTGAGGCTTTGTCTGTAAATTAAAATACCTCCTGTCTCAGGATCCCCAACAGAGGAGTCTCACTGCTGGAATTGTGTCTGTACAGCAGGGGTTGCCCCAGTCTAGTAATGATAGTAATGTCAGCATTTCAGAATGTTTTGATGAAAGATCTGGCATTCCTTCCCAAAGAGAAGACAGATAGAGAGTGGAAGTCATCAATTCGTTTAACTGGAGCAGGTAAGTATCAGTGAAGCAGCAAAGGAGAAAGAAAGTATGCTCAGTTTTATGAAAAATGTTTTTCTTTGTCTCATCTAGGGCACCTCAGAACTCCATTATCTGGAATGCTTTGGGATTTATCTAGTAAATATGCAACTTGACATCCCAATTTCTATGTCCTTACCTTAGGTCTGTGGGCACAGTTAGAATACAAGATATTCCTATATTTCTTTCCTGTGACTGAAACTTCTGGGCTGTCAGAGTTTCCAAACCTCCATGCAGGCCCATATTAGCAGAGAGTTATCACACTACACTGCTTTCTTTTTAAACAGGCCTGGTTGAAAATTGTCTCCAGCCAGCAAACACAAGTTAAGCACAGATGGAAACTTGGCCTGCAGCCACTTTATTGACCTGAAAGGAAGGTGCTTTTCAAAGCTTAACTGGAACTGTTTAAATATCAACACTGAAAACAAGAAGAAACCTTCTTTCCCCCCATGCCTCCCCTCCTTCCCCTCCCTTAAAAATCACAGCAATCCAATGTCCAAAACTGTTAAGGGGCAAAATAGGAAAGTCAGGAGCTTTAGGGAGCATATGGCCAAACTTGTGTCCACATTTATAGTGTTTCCCATCTCTGCTTTTCTGATCAAACATGTAACTATAAGCACAGAGCTGACAGAAGTCCCATCTTCAGCAGGTCTGTCACAGAAGCATTTCCCTCCCCACATCAGGGCTGCAAGCAGATGTGCACACTCTTGGCTTGTCTTTTCCATGCCTCTGCCTGATGGAGATGAGTCCAGAAGCACCAAGTGGTGATGAAAAGATCTAGAAGAAGTAAAGTATGTCAGATGTCAAAGTAAAGCAGGGCAGATGTCCCCCAGGCAGAATCTTCCTTATCCCATTTCCTTGCTCAGCTGCCTGCATTTCATGTCACCAGATCCCCAGACAGCTCTGGTTTGGGCTCCATCACTGAGTAACTCCAAGACAGATCACTTATAGAAGTCTCAAATTCATCCATTCCTTACACACATTTGCATTACAGAAAACGTACAGAAAACCCACCAGGCAGGACCTTGAGACTGAGGAGAAAGCAAGGCCCAGAAGTGTTACAGTGGGCCCCAAGTTTTCCCACTGTCAATACCACACTTCTTGCTTCCTGATGCTGCTCTATATGTCATATGTCACTTTTGGGCTTTCACAGTTTTGAGACAGGTGCCCAGGGATGGTTACCAGTTTCCCACCAGTGGGAATATCATGGAATTCCTCCAGTACTTTTCCAGCATACCCTGAATTTCTTCTTAACACACTCGAGCTGTGGGAGCCTGTGCAGATTGATCCAGTACTGGATGCACAGCATTGGACATAGCAAATAGGGGATATTTTTCTGTTGATAAGGTCTTTGTGCCACCTATATTATGACTCTTCTGTAGAGGTTGAGAATATGTTTTATCTATCCAGAAAAAATAATACAGAAGGACTAAAATATGAAATTAAAACATTAAATATTAGAAAGATTAGAAATGTAGTGACTCACTTGACTCTGATTGTGACCTGGAAAAGAAAATGCTTCTTAGCTGTTCCTGCAGTAGGATAATTCATAACAAATACAATGACAGTATGTCTGCTTACTTACATCCCTAAATATAACAGAGCATATATGAAATGCAAGAGGGTTTAAGAGAGTTTATTTTTCATCTGGTCTCTGGTAACCTAGTTAGGAACACTGTGCAGAAGCTGCACAGATCCAGAAAAGGACACCACACCTGGAGCTGCATATGGTCAGACTGCAGGGCCTTCCGTACAAATCCACTTAAAGTACTAACAGTGTCTAGCTCCCTATTCTTCATTTTTCTTTTTTTCTCATGTATTTATAAAACATGTATTTCTTATATCTTAAGGCAGGATGATCAACCAAGTGGCTGCTGCATTAAAGAAAGGGAGGAGGTTTAGCTGTTAAGTCAGAAAGCTTCCAGCTGTTTGATTTTAGGAGGGTGGGAGACAGGGACCCACAAACCCCATCTCCTGAAGGTTCATGATGAGCTGTGATAGTGGCAGATGAGAAGGGGCAGTCCTTGGGCTGGAGGAGACTTTTGGAGAAAGTCAAAAAGGCAGTTTTGACTGTTCTTCCCCGATTTGGGGGGTTGATATACTGAAAATAGCAGTCTGAACCTCATCAGCCCCATAAGCTACATCTGAAAGCACAGGATTGAAGTGCACCCACTGCTGGATCCCTGCAGAGAGTACTCCCAGAAAACAAGAGCCATCCAAGAGATCCAGGCAGATCTCAGCTCAGAAGCACAGAGGCCTCACTGCTGTTTAAAAGTCATGCTAAAGACAATCTTTGAATTGTGAAAAAGCACTTTTACTGGGCATGACGTAATTCTGTGCGATCTTAAAGCTTTTACATCATCTGTCTTTAAATAAAAACAGGCCTTATGGCAAAAAATAATGTTACAATGTAATTAGACTCTATAGTCTGGAAATAAGCCCTTATTTTAAAGGCACTATTACTGGAAAGCTATTTGCACAGCAGATGTTTGAAGATATCTGCTGCATTTCCATTCTGCCAGCTAACCTTACCCTGACAGTGCTGGTTGTAGACATCCAGACGTAAATCCTCCCTAAGCGACTCCTAATGCTACCAGCAAAACCATCAATTGCAGCTAATGCAGGATGAGCCTGAAATGTTCCAGCAGTTTCTGAAAATGCTGCCTTTGCCTTTGCATTTAAACAGAACCTTACTGGTCTCTGCTCCTCCAGTCCCCCAGCCAAAAGTGTTTGCTGTGCCTGAGTCTGTTGGTTTATTCGGTTCAGGAGTTGTAATCAAGTGTTTCAGTTGTACTTAGTGAGAGGGGTAAATAGTCCCTGTAGTTGTTCATTAAAACCTCCATGATGTATGCATCAATTACCAAACAGCTTGAACAAAACAGAGGTAAATTAACTTTCTGAAGCTCGCTGTCATAGCCAAAAGGAGTGTAAAGCATTAAAAGTGATTTCATGGCTTAAAGTTCATCCAAAGTACTATTAGCTTTAAGTCCAATTTTCAACTGTCAAGGGGAATATTTACAATAGTAATTTCAGATCATTATCTTAACATTTCAATGCAAATAGCCACAATTTAATTCATTATTACTCACATTACATCTTTATTTTGCCACCAACTGGTGGCTGACATTTCCCAAGCTACTAGGAAGAAATGCTAATTAGACTAGTGTGCACTCTTACCCTTTCTTAATTTCATCATGTTTGTTCTTCAGTGACATGAGGCATTTCCTCCCTTCTGGTCAACCATTGCTTTTTATCCTCTGCATCTCCTCGGTGGTCCAGCTGGAAAATTGAAATAGAGATAAGGCAAGTGAAATAATTGCCTGCTTTCTGCCTTTTTGGTAAAGTATCTAAGAATATTTGTGCTAGTGTGACAAAAATGACCTCCTTCCTTCAGCCCACCCACCCAACTTAATTTAGAAAATCTGAAGTGATCTCTGGAGTGGAATACTATATGCATTAATATGCAAATGAACTGCCAAGAAAGTTCAGATTTGCATTTAGACTGGACAAAAGGGAAGGAAATGGCTTTCTCATGCTGTTCCCTTGCATCACCACAATTTCACAAATTACTAATCCCAGAAATGATGCCAGAAGGGACTTTCTCACTACATTTCATTCATGCTTAGATGAGTTTGATTCATCTCCATGTGCCTGGCATTTTACAGTAAACCTGCAAATTTAAAGTGCAAGCAGGACCTCAGTGGCTTTGCTAAGAACCAAATGTGTTTGAAATAAACACAATTAGTAAACTTCAAATAAAATATACCCTCCTTCTAGGGGCTAGAATAGTAATAGGTAGGAGGTAAGGTAATCTTAGGAAAGTTTCCCTAAGAATTAACAATTATGCCAGTGAGAACATTTATCTCCATTAAAAAATTATTATTCAAACACGTATATTTGGCACAAAAAAAAACCATTTAGCAGGTGAATGCCAAAATTATTGAGGAGAAAGAAAAAAGAAACCTATAAGGCAAAGCAGTAATCTAGTCTGCAGATGGATAGAGTTTAATCCTTCTCCTCCTATTTTCCTATCCAAGGTTTAGTCAGCTCACAAAATGAGGAATCATTTCTGGGGTTAAAATTCAGGCGTCTGCAAATTAAAGAGTATCTTTAAGCAGATGATTTCCTGAAGACTTTCTGTTTGTCTAATTTGTTTTAATCAGGGGAGTCTTTGTTAATTTATACTTTTTTGCCAAGTGAGTCAGTGGTTTTTTTGCCTGTAAACAGACAAGATTTCAGGAGCACAGGTGCCCCAACAGACAGGTACTTTTCAAAAATAGGTATAATGTTGAAAAAGTACCTGCCCTGGGGCATCAACAAAGAGGAATTTCAAGATCAGTTTTATGTTTGCTTCTTAATCTTTCTGGGGGATTTTTTTCTCCCCCCAGCTACTGTAGCAAAGAAAGTACTGTAAGTCATCACATTTCTGTTTGCCAACATTTATTTGCTCTTTGGTTTAAATGTGTACAGTGGGAGAGTAATAGGGCAGTGCCTTTTACTGCTGGGGATACATTTTGCTGTGTCTGTTTTTCAGACGGCTAGAAATGAAATATTAATATTTTTTTCATTGGAGAAATGCAACAACATTTTTCTATGTCAAAGAGACTTTCCCCTCCCCTCATCCTGCTATCCTGCTCTGAACCTTCCCCTGGGGCTCTCTTTTGAGTGTAAAAAGGAGCATTTTATTACAATAATCTGTCCATTCTGAGGCTTTCCCCTGTCTCCATATGGGGAGAGGGCAGGCAAGTACACCCTTCATGTTTTGGAGGTTTTTGACCATTCTGTGCAGCACAGCTGGTTAAACCCTGCCTGCCATGTCTGTGTAGGACTTTTTGTGCACACAAGTCCCCATTTCAGCCTATGGCTTCTAACCAGCAGAAACTAAAATAAGCAGACTTATTTTTGGACTCTGATTAAGTCCCATTGTTGTGTGATGCCTAAATTGAAGAATTTGTGTAAGTCTTTCTAAAATCCACTGGACAAAGGAATCTGTTTCAAAGCTTTGTTGAAATGAGGATAGAGCAGCATCCCCCTGGGTGGGGGATGTTGGGATTTGGTGGCCAAACCCACCCTGGACTTGTCCTCCTGCTGGCTTACAGTGGAAAAGGCAGGTGTGTGAGACACTGATCACCTGGGTCAGGCTCTGTCCTTTACCAGATCAGCACCATTGGCTCAGTATTCCACATTTAGCTCACCAAATATGCAGAGGGAGCAGACCAAGGAGAGCCCCCTGCTCCTGATTTGCCACCTGCTGGCAAATGTGTGATTGAGCTGAAGCCAAGCTCACACAGTGCCCAAAAACCTGCAGTGTTCCCTACTCTGGGGTTGCACCTCTGTTTTCCAAAGGTGCGCAGTGAGCAGGAGGATGAAGCCAGCTGTCTCCCTAGCTTGGGAATTTATTTTTTTTTTTTTTGTGTATTTTACAGTGCCAGGTGATTTGGTTTTCCTATGCTAATACGTAATTTCTTGATATCCTTCTGATTTATTTTGTATTTGATTTGAGGTTCTCTGTAGATTTCCCACTCTGTCTCACTGTTTGCTATTCCTAATGTTCTCAACCATCCTTTTTTCCCATTTTTAGACCAGGGGACTGTCTGTTCCACTATATTTTTTAGTTTTCTTTTGCTTCCTGATAAAGAGTGGAGATATTTTCTGCACCACAATCCAGCCTGCAGTTTGGTTGGAGGTGCCTGTTTTGTTTAAAATCTTTTCAAGGTCGCTGGAGTGATGTTAGAAGGTACATGATATTTTCAACACTTCAAGAAAGAACAAAGGATACAAATTTACCCCAAGCACTTACATGCTTTTATCTTGTTATTATCATCACTATTAGGCTGTTTAATCTCTCCGGTGACCCTTCCTGTTCCCATTTGGAATGGGGCCTTGCAGTATCTGGGCTATAAGCTTGTTCACACGATTAATTAAGGGGAAATGAGTAAAAGTTCAAGTGCATGTTAATCAAAGGTCCTTTAAAAAATTTGGTTTTGATATCTTCAGTTATGGTATAATTTGGGGGTTGGATTAGAGATCTAGAAATTATTAAATCTGCAATGGTCCGAACCAGATTTGAGGCTTGTGAGACAATCTTCTGTGACTCCTTTTCTCCAATTTAATGCATCTTGACTTCATATTTTCTAGAAATTTGCCTTGATTTTCTATCTAGACACCAATATCAAAATAATAACTATCAAAATAATAGTTTTTGTGCAGATCAAAGAAACAAAGCTAGTTGTCAGGTCCTTATCCACTTCTGAATGGTTTATGTGGAGTTTTGGGGTTTCTTTTTACTACATCTCAAAATTCCCAAGGAATTCTAGGTGCATGTCTGAAACCTTCTATCACTCTGGTTCCATTGTCCAGTCACCCACCCATGTCACCAAGGCTGACCATTTCACTGCAGTTTCCTGACTGTCTTTCAGATTGTTTTATCAAACTCAACATTTCAGGAACCAACAAGAAAAAAAAGCACTTGAGTTGGAGCCTGGAAGCTGTCATTAAATCTCCTCTCTGTGTTTAGAAACACTGAAAATCGGATTTATAATGAGAACCTTCAGCCTTAACCCAGTTTTGGTTTCTGTAATTACAGCTGTATTGTATAAATTAGCTCTGGACCATGTAGGCAACACCCCAGTGAAAGGTCAAAAGCTCTTTGGAAGCAAGGGATGCAGTAGATTTTCTCTCAGGAAGGGGAGCACACTGAGTACTGCTACCAGCAGAGCCAAGGCTGGCATCCTCCTGCATCAGCCAGAGGCAAAAAGCTCAGTCTGACTAATGACTAACTAAAACCAGGAAAATAAGCTTTTTTTCCAGAAAAATTATCAGACTAACAAGGTAGTACAAACAAATGGAAAATGTGGAGGTTTGTAGGTGGGCCAAAAGGTCTTAAATTAGCATATAATTTTTCAAACTTTGTCCTTAATTTTCCATGTAAATTTGGTCATTCCTGCCACCTTCTTCCCAGCAAAAATTAACATTTATATCAATCCTTTCCTGTCCTTCCCTGCCAGCTGTACTTGGGTCTATCCACCCTTTCTAGATGGACTGGGTTGATCCTAAAAATAAAAGTAACATCCTCTTGAAGCCTAAATTCTAGGTGCAATTCCAGCTCACTGAGAGCAAGGCCAGGTCTCTGGATGAGCACAGGACCAGCCTGCACAGCAGAGAGTTTGTGGCAGTTAAAGCCAATAATGTCTCAATAGTGTCTCAAATCATCATCATAAGTGACCACCTCAGAGCCCCTCTTGGCACCCTGCAGCTGGGCACAAAGTGTAAATCTTTACACTGGCCCAGATCTCAGGTCTCTCTGTCTGTGGTGGGAGGATGTCTCTGGCCAAGGTGAGTTCTGTGGCTTTTTTTGTCTGTCTTCCCCTCCTCACTCCCTCTGAACCTCCAAGGAAAAGAACACTTTATGTTTTCATTTGTTGTTCAAAGAATCACAGAATTCCAGAATGGTTTGGGTTGGGAGGGACCCTAAAACTCATCCAGCCCCACCCCAGCCATGGCAGGGACCCCTCCCCCTGTCCCAATGTCCGGCCTGGCCTTGGGCACTGCCAGGGATCCAGGGCCAGCCACAGCTGCTCTGGGCACCCTGTGCCAGCCCTGCCCACCCTGCCAGGGAACAATTCCTAATGCCCAAGATCCCATCCAGCCCTGCCCTCTGGCACTGGGAGCCATTCCCTGTGTCCTGGCACTGCAGCCCTTGTCCCCAGTCCCTCTCCTGCTCCCTTGCAGGCTCCCTTCAGGCACTGAAAGGCCACAGTTGAGTGTCCCTGGAGTCTTCTTCAGGCTGAACAGCCCCAACTCTCTCAGCTTTTGCTCACAGGAGAAGCTCCAGCACCTGGATCATTACAAACTGTTCTGGTTCTGTGAGATGCAGCCTGACCTGTGGTCCCCAGGATGCTCAGTCCTATTTATAACCTAGATTTGCTCTCCATTTCTGGTGCAGCTGAGGAACTGCAGTGGTCCCATGAAAAACTCTCTGTCAGAACCAGGAGATGCAGAAAACAATTAATGATGGTGCTAAATGAATTGACATGCTCTGATAGAAGGCTTCTGTGAAAGCGTGTAAAGGTGAAGACAGAAAAAGTACATAAAGTGTGATCACATTTCTAAAACCACTCATTAATAATAAAAGGGGAGAAAGAAATGAAAGGGAATGTGAGAAAATGTTCTTTCTCTTTCAAGTTCCAGAAGTTCAGGCAGGGAGCCTGAAGTTAGAGACCCCACTTTTTTAGATTATTTTTTTTTCTTTCACTTTTGCAAGCTCTGGCCTTCCAGAGCGGTGACCCAAGCCTCACCTACAGTAACTGTCCAGAAGGGTCACAAGAATGTTATGACAAACTTGAATTAGTCATTAGGAAGAGTTATTTCTAGTTGGTTTCTCTTTCTCTTTTAATATGGGCATTTAAAACTCTCCTTTTTTTTCTCTGATATTTTGAATATTTTAAGCTAAAAAGAATTTATGAATCTTCTGAAATACCTTTGCTTCTGGATGCTCTTATTTAACTCTTAAAGGGGTGTTCTGATTTCACAGTTAGAATACTCTTGGCTTAATCCACTTAGCAAATAGTTGATAAGCACAGCTGAAAGTGCAGGGGCTGGCAGAGTCCCTGTGGCAGGCTGGGCTCAGCTGCTCCCATTCACAGCACAGCCCCTCAGGGAGCTCTGCAGAGCTTTCCAGACTTGCTGCCAAGGATGGGGGTGACTTCCATCCACCCTGCACCAGGCAGGAGCTGTAAAACCTCACTGCTCTGGCAATCCTTCTGAGGGGACTGTGGCAAAGAGCAGAACAGGAAAACTTTGTCAGCAGTCCTGACATACTGCTAGGGCTGTGCTAAGTCAAACCCCTTTGTATTCCCACCTAGGAATTTAGTGAGGGAATGCCAGTGAGTGTCACAGTCATGTCATAAGTTATGCTCAGTAACTCCCCTGTGCAGCCAAGCTCTTAAGGTTAGACTACACATGCTTTCTTGAAAGGTTTATCTTAAGGTTCCTGGTTTGCTGCATAATCAGGCTGGTTTCTAAGCTTATTTATGGCTTTCCTTTCGGCCTATGCCTTTCTTAGGCTTTCAGTTTAAAGAAAACAATCCTGATGAGCAGCCCATTAGCATAACACAGTTTTCCTAAAAGAATGGTTGTTAAATTATCACAATTTTGTTGTGATTAGTTCCTGCAAATAGCGAATATCTCTGGGCTAAGCAATTCTCTTTCCCAGTGTGAGGAATCATTGCCAGGCACTTCTGGATTATGCAAGCCTGAATGATCCTGGTCTGTCCTTAGGTGATGCTGTGATTCTTTTCTTTCTTCCAAGGACATTGTTTCCTTCTCTTTGCCAGTGAAGAGCTGAATCCTCCATTATGAGTTTCCAATGGAGGAGAGTCCTGTGCAAGGTTAGAACACTCCCCTGTGTTCTGAACTCTTTGCTAGGAGCAGTGCTTTCCAGTGTTTCCTGGTTCAGCTGTTTTACTGGGAAAACTTCTGTGGACTTGAAGATAATTATGTCAGACCCGTGCTCCAATTCTGGGGTTATAATATTAATTGTTCCTAAAAGGAACAATTGTGTCAAGTCTGACTTGTGGAAAAAAATTGGGCAGAACTGCTCCTGTGTAGCTGCTCTGTATATATTATTACTTGCTCTTGCTCCACCATTTAACTACGGTGGTAAATGGGAAAGTTGCTCTTTAATTGCTTAGTGCTGAGTCTCTACATCTACTTTTTTATGACTCTGTCTTAGCTATCACAATCCTTTCAATGTACAAGAAAACAGCACAATCAGAACACAGAACTGTGGAATTTTTGATAGTGCCATGTACCTGCTCTGTTATAGCAATATGTTCTTAAAGGGGTTTTGTTTGGGTTTCATCTGGAGTTGTTTTGGGGGATTTGGGGGAATTTAAGTTTGGGTTTTTGGTTTTACTTTTTATTTTTCTGAGGCTAAATGCTCTCTGAAAAAAAAAAAAAAACAACAAAAAACAAAAACTATTTTTAATTGTTGAGAGAGAGATTTACAGAAAACATTCTGTGGGTTGGTTTCAGCAAATTGGAATTTCAGCCAGCTACTCTCTGTCTGCACTCACCTTTTGCTTTAGTCATGGTACATGAATATTTTTCTCCACATGCCTTTCTGACTGTGATGAAATGTGATTCCATGAGCTTACATTATGTAAGAAAAGTCACCTGATCCCAGAGAGTCTCTGAGTCAACTGGTGAAGCTCTTGGTACTGTCCATGAGTTTCTTTAAGGCAGCAGGCAGTGAAGGGTCTCTGGACACAGTGAGACAAGAAATGTGTTTATTCCTTCTGGGGACAGGATGTGTACTGTAAAACCTGGAATTCTAAGGCAAATTTCTGAGAGAACTCCTCTACAGGACACCAGGGTGTCCCTCTGCAATCACTCAATTACTCAGTTTTCCTTAAAACCTTCTGAAAAGGATGAACATTCAGCATGGAATATCAGCCACAGGAGAAGTTGTTTCATGTCTCTGTTAGAAAAAGGACCAGTTGGCAAGTACATGGTAAGATACCCCTGCAATAGGATTTTAATATTAATAAAGGTAGTGTACAAGGGCACTTTCTAGCTCAGTCCTGCCAATTAGAGAAAGATTTTCCTACACATTCTTTTTTGCATTCTGCTTTTTTGCAGTGTTTTCACCTATGCCATCTGTGATGTTTGTATTTCTTGATGACCTTTTCAACAGTTTGTTGTTCTCATTCTTCTGGCCGTGTGAGAGAGATGGAATTCTCCAAGGAAAGCTACTTGAACATATGGCAAGGTACAATATTGTAGCATGTAAACTGACATTCATTACTGCTTCTCTGTACTGTTGACTTTATTTTTTTTATCTAGGGGTGGTTTTTTTTTGTTTTGTTTTGTTGGTTTTGTTGGTTTGGTTTTTTAATTTTCTTTGTTTGGAGGAAGGTTTTTTGTTAATGATAGTTCTAAACCGGGGGGAAAACCCCAATCTGTGGGTTGAAGTGTGAAGGAAGTTCAGACCAGCTGAGAAGCTGGGCCAAGCTGTAGATGAAATCTTCAGATATAAAAAAAAGATGATTGTGTTCAAAAGACCTTCACCTGTTGCACTTTTTTCTACCAAAGTCTGCCAAGCATGGGCATAAGGAACATATCTGACAAAATACAGGGACAAAAGCATTTGTGAGTCAGTAGTTTCAGAGTTGGGGCACTTAAGGCTAAAAGCGAATAGAAAAAATTACACAGTGGGAATTCTTCCAATAATTAGAGAGTAAGGGTGTAAATGTCAGGCAACTTCTCACAAGGCAGGAGTGTTTCACTCAGAGAATGCTTGTCCATATCATGAAGGTAATAAAAGCTGTGGCTGGATGAGGTATGCACAGGTGTAGAGAGGGGGCTGGAAGGCAGGCCTAGCAAGGGTTAAATGATGGGGCTATTTTTGCAGCTTCTGTTTCATGATGACCTTTTCAGCAGCTGCCTGCTTTTGTTCTTCTGGCCATAGCAGAGAGTTAGAATTCTCCCAGGGAGGCTGCTTGAATGCCTGCCATATCCATCCATTTGTGTGAATTAAAAGGGTATTGTGTGGACATCATAAAAATGAGAGAAGAGATGGAGGCTTCTGAATTAAGATGGAAAACAAATGAAGCATTTTCTAGTAGTTTTGCTGTCAGAATGAAAAAGAAGTACTGGATAATTTATAAATCTGTGGATGAACAAATGACAAAACTTCATAACACTTTACATACGTTAGTAGAAAGGTGATTGGACAGTAATCTGATTGATGGGAAGAAGAATGAAAAATCCCCAGGGCAGTGGAAAAAGAAAGCAAATGAATGGTTTTTGTTTTGTTGGAAAGGAAGTAATCTGACATTTGACTAAAGGTAGGAAGGTAGAGGAGCTGCTGGGGGATCATAAGCAGAGAAGTGGCACCAGGTGTGGGAGGATTAACCAGAAGCATGCAACCAGCAGCAGAGATGGCTGATGGGTGAAGCCAGCTTGGAGAAAGAAACAAGAGGAAAATACTTGAGCAGGGATGAGGAAGAAATTGAGATACAAAACAAGAAAAGCACTAATATTGCTGCTTAAAATAGTTAAAGAGGATGTTATTATTCACAGCTTACAGTTTCTGCAAGGTCAAGAAAAATCCACAGATGCAGTTTAGTGAGGGTTTCAATCAAGACAGTCCATACTAGCAGGACATTTATGTTAACACATCAACTGTAATTGATACTCGCAAATTTAGAGCCCAAATTTTAGTTATTGAAAGTCTGTGCAACAGGAAAACAACCTCATTGTTTATCACAATATCTTCCTCTGTAATACATTTATTTCATGTATCTCACCATTGCAGGAAATGTGCAGGCTGGCAGTGGTGCTCTGAGGTTTGCAGTTAACCCACAGGGGGTGTCAGTCCCATGGTGACAGAGCAGGCTGTGTCCCTCTGCCTGCCCCCAGAGGCTGCAGATCCCCCTGGGAACTGTCCCCAGTGCCCAGGTCCGGGTCTGGTGATGCCACTCTGTCCTTAGGAGGGACAGGAAGGAATCTGGAGGGTGAGAAGTGGGCTGCTGATGATCCAGAACTGCACAAAGCTCCAGCAATTCTTTTCAGGTAAGATGCTGCACTGTTGGTTTACATGAACATGAGAGGATGCCACTGACAAAGCTGTGGCAAAAAGGCCAGCTGAGAGTTGTGGTCCCACGTAATTCACCCCTCATGAGCACACTGGGGTTTCTGCCTGTGTTTACTGTGCAGGAACCCATCTTTAGGCTTTAATCTTTGCAAGTCCTTCTTCTTTCTTGCATTCAAACACGGCACATGTTTAGTCAAGTACTGTGTATTCACATATCAAAGGAAGTGGTTGACCTTCAGATCAATGCAGCGGATAACCTCATCCATTTATTACACTTGAGAAAAATCATGTTTCTATCAACTTTGATCAAGAACAAAAACAGAAATATCTGGAAAAATCTCCAGGATGTTTCAAATGTTTAGTTCCTGTTCGTTTCATCAGCGCTGCTTCAGAGCCCTTCTGTAATACCAAATTCCAAATATTCCAGGGAGTGGGGAGCCTGTGCCCGAGGAAAGCACGCACAAAACCAATTCTCTTATTCTGTGTTTGCTTACTCTGTGGAGTTGTCTCAAAGCACCAACTACAATCTGCAAAAACAAGATTGCTTCCCTCTGGACCCAACTTGCATAAATATTTCAGTGGATAGGTACATAAATTTAAAAAAAAAGAAGATGTTGTGGTAAATAGAAAAGAAGAAAAAAAAACAAACCTGAGATGGGCTGATTTGTAAACAATAAATATTACATCGTCTTTACACAATAAAGTTCCATAAAGGACATCAGATGATCAAAGTTGTGAGAAAGGCTTACTAGAGATAGAAAAGGATGGCTCTCAGGGCCCTAAACTACTTGCAATTCAAGTATTTTACTTGGTGGTAGCCTTTAATAGCCAGCTGCTTGGCACTGGCTATTTGATACTCTATTATTTCTTTATTTTCTGTTATCTCTGTCATAATCATCCCTAAGTAATTATTCAGCTCAAAAGAGCCTGCACAGAGCACTGCTAATGTCCTGTGGTTTCTTTGCCCATCTGAGTAGTCATATGGTGCTCTTTCCAAAACCACATTTGTAGAGCACAGCCTTGGAACTGTTTAATTTTCTGGAGAAGCGTTTATTATTAAACACTAGACTGTTATCAAAACAATTCAATATGCATGACCTAAATCTATTTGTGGTTAAATAGTAGGGTCTGGAGGTTAATAAAAAGAACTGCAGCAAGCTGCTCACAAGATAATTCAAGAAACTTACAAAGGATTGTAGGACTCCAGCCATTTTCCCATTAGGCTTAAGATAAAAGTAAATATAAAAGGAAAACGATAGTTCTATATTACTATTTCCTTAACAATATTGAGAAATTCCATTGTTTCAAAGGTTAGGTGAGACAAAGAGGAACTATATGCAGTTGGTAAAAAGATGGGTTTTTTCCTAAATTTAGCAAAATGGATTTTTCCTCCCTCTTCAGGTAATTCTTCATTTTATTTATTTTTGGGTTGTGTTTTTTTTTTTTTCCACTGTCTTTAGCCTTGTGAGTGTGAATTGTTAGAGTGGAAAGGCGAAGAGACCTAAATCAGCTTCTAGTTCAGCATTTAAGCAAGCACAGGCACTTCTCAAGTGCTGCTGAGTGTCACAGCAAGACAGGGAAGGGAAGTGGCACTAAATGACTCCTGAAAAGTCAGTAGGCTTATTAAGTCTTACTTAAAAAGTTGATTGGGGAGCTAATTTAGAGCTCCCCTGTCCTGCCTTTTAAGTATGATGAAAACCCTTAAAAGACTCTCAGTGGTGCTAACAGATTCAGAGTGGCATTGAGTGTAGACGTGGGGTGGCAATAGGGAAACACAAAGTTAGGAGAGGAGACTGGGTACCTTTAGAGCCCATGCCTGTGCACTTTTCCTAGAGGGGGAGATGAAGGATATTTTACTGTCTGCTGCTTGCAGTACTACCTTTCACTGCACAGTAGGCCAGAGTCCTGCCATCAGAACCCTCTTGGTCAGTGTGTGGAAGCCTAATGTGGGTGGAAAAGCCATCCACAGCCATCCCCACTTGGTAAGAAGTATAAATGGATGGCGGGGGTGGGGGTGG
>VXBI01001120.1:92034-103776 GCA_013397375.1 Toxostoma redivivum
GTAAATAACTAACCCTGTTTCTCCCAGGGGTTTTATTGGTGTTAATGGCATTTCCTCATTGTTGGTGTGGACATGGTGACATCACATAAAGAGCCAAGCAAGCACGGAGAAGGTGGCATTGGAAACTGTTGTTCATGCTCTAAATTGCTTCTAAGCTGAGCCTTTAAAACTGAATGTCACTGCATAGCAAACTGCCTGCCCTTTTAATGGAAATGTCAATCCTTTAGAAAGTTCTTGTTTAGAGGAACCATGTGCTAGACAATACTCCTAATGAAGATCTTCTTCCTTTGTCTCTGCATTTGCCCTCTCTTTTATTTCCTCCATGGAAATACCAGGCAGGACTCTTCAATTATGGAAAAAGCTTTTCATTTTAACAACTGTTTTGCAGGCATCCTTGCTAATGCATTTTGTGTGCCTTTGTTTTCCAGCCTCCCATGTCTATTGTCGTCTTTTAAAATGACAGGAGACGGAGCTTTTTCATTAGGAAAGAGCTAAGAGGAGGCAGTACAGTTCAGGCTGTGCCTGGGAGAAAGAACAAAGGCTTGACTCTTGAATTTTAAACTCACTACAGGTGGATATTCAACAAGATGTTATTGTCTTATGGCCATTATAAGTGTACCAACTGGAAATATTTTTGGAGAATGAATTCTTAATCTATGACATCAATAATGTGACTCACCAGTGTCTGAGAGTATTTCATTATCCATGGAGTGTGTATACATGTTTGTTTTTATCCTCTCCCAGCCAAGAGTCAAAACACATTATTAGTTTAAACTTCAGAGAAAGAAGATTAAAGTGGGGTTTTTGTGTGCCAAGTGCAGCAAGCTGAACACTGCATGGATGAATGGTGATGGTAGCCCTTGACTTCCTAAAGAGACACGGGCTTTGTGCATCCTATTGATTTGTGCAGGACCATGCCAACAGGAGTGCTGCTGCTGGAGCTGCCTGCACTCTCACTTACCTGCTTCCCACTCGGATTATTCTGGAAAGGACAGGGTCTCTGTGCACACACAGTACATCCCTGGTTACTACTGAAACAGAAAACAATTCATAAGAGGATATTTTCAAGCATGATTACAATCACTGTCTCCTACTATTAAACAATCTGTCAGCTGTTCAAAGGCTTCTTTAGAGTATTTCCATCTTGGTCTTGCTGTCCTTGAGATGGAAAACGATATTAATTTGCCTGTCCATGAGAGTCAATGAAATGTAATACTGCATATATATATATGTATATTTGTATATTTATATANCATTGATAGGTATTTAACAAGTGCATTGATTTCTAGCTTCTTTGCTAACTAATGATAAGTAAAAGCCAAAGTGTGGTGTTATGTGATATTTTTGTTCACTATGGAATACCTTCATCTATAATTCTGAAATGTAGGCCATTGTAAACATGTATTGATAGCAAGTGTATTATTGAATCTCTGGGGTACCCATAAGGGAGATAACAGGCTGTCCCCTGAGATCTCAAAACACATACCTTTCACAAATAAGCTTGTTATTAACACCACCACTGTGTTATCAGAATCTTTCATCAGACCAAATTGTGTGCTGAATTCACTTTCTGCATATCAGTTCTGTACTATTATTTTTACCATCATCAGGAAGTTGAATTTAGCTAATTGCTCCAGTTATAGCTTACTCTAAATTTACAATATTATTGAACCTGCCTTAAAAGGGAGACAAACAAATTTTATTATTAATGATGGGCTTAAAAAGAAACATTATTCCTTCTGCGTTTCTAGTTAAATGCTCTGCAAACTGTGCTGGATATGCAAGATAATCCTCTAATATTGCAAGAGTGGCTTCTAGCTGAGCCCAGTTCAGCATGCACCTAACACCTGCTGGGCACCAGGAGGGAGCAGTGTCACATGCAGCAGGGCTGGGGACAGCAGCAGGGTGCTCTGCCACATGGGGAATAGGGCTGGGGACAGCAGCAGGGATGCTGTGCCACGGGCACTGCACTCACTGAGCAGTGTCCCCTGGTTCTGAGCACCCGTAGGCAGGCACAGTAACAGCATCCCAAATGGAGGAGTGGCTGTGTGTCCTGGTTTAGGGCAAGTTTGGGAGGAAACCTCTGAATGGGGTCCCTCTAAGAAACAGATTCAAGCAGTCCCTCCCCCAGTTGGTTTGGGGAAATATTTCCTCGGAGAGAAGTGGAAAAAAAACCTGTTTGTTTAACAGGCAAAGCATTTTCCCAGCACAAAAATGAACAATATTAAACAGCAAAGAGCTGCAGAACTCAATATTCAGCAGCAACAGAACACATGACTGGGGACAGAAGCATCATAAAGCCACCCCAAGACACTGTGCCAGGATGAAATAGACTCCCTGGCTTTCCCCTGCTGGCTTTGTGATTCAGGTTTGTCCAAAATAACGATGGGTTGTGGGCCTGAGGCTGTGCAGAGCTATTTGAGCACTCTACTAATTTTGTCTTGGGCCCAGGCTCTGCCACTGATCTGTGTTTCCATGTTGATGCTTTCTGAAAGCACTGCTGTGTTTTGGGCTCTGGCACAATCTGGGAGCAGTTGTTTTGTTATCAGAGCCTGGCAGGCTGTGGTGGTGTACAACACAAGTGTGTAAGGACAATGTATAGGATGTTTCTCTCTACAAAGCCTCAGAATTCTTTTATTGTCCAGGCCTGGCTCATCTCTCAAGTCCTTCAGCCCCTTCAGCAGCACTGATTGAAGTTCAGTGATTGCTGCACAGCTGAGTGACAGCAAAACCTGTGTCCTGCCCTCATCATCCCCTTCAATAGCTGTGGCTCTCCAGGGAACAAAAGGGAAAAAAAATCCACAAAAACAAAAACAAGAAGAAAAAGAGTGAGGGTCAAGTAGATGGAGACAGAAATGAAGGTCAGAGTGCTCATGAGAGAGAGTGAACTCAGGGAGTGCCAGTGCCCAGCACACAAACCTGCCAGGCTGATGGAACCTCAGTGGGAGGGACAGGAGGAGGGCAGAGAGAGAAACAGAGACCCAAAGTCAAAGAGAGCAAAGTGCAAATGGAGAGCTTAACCCCAAGCCTAAGCTAGCACAAAGGATAGGTTAAGCTGCAGGAATAGTTCTCCCTTGTGAATTGTTGCATCTGGGTGATTTCTGAGACTCCTGGCCTTAGCCCATACCTATGTTTGGAGAGAGCCAGCCGAGCACTGGAGTTGGAGTGGGACTGCAGAAGGATGTTCAGGGACAGTGGATTGCATAAAGACTTCTCTGAGACTGCATCCTTTTCTGACTTCCTGCTGTTGGCTTCTTCAATGGAAGGCAGCTGTGGGAATTATCTGACAAAGACAGATCATCTAGTGCTAAAAATAAATGAGATAAAGGATTTGAAAATGCCAATACCAAACCAAGTCCATCCCTAAACAAGATGCTTTATTATATTCCTTTATCTGTGCAGTGGTGGCAGGGGCACTTGCCTGCAGATGTAGAAACAGGTAAATCCAAGCAGGTTCTTTTTTCTGCTCACCTGATTATCTAGAATACATATTCAACTGAATATATAGAGGGACTAAGAGACTTGTGAAACAGTTTATTATTTTATGTTCATTTAAACTGGAGGGCAGACAGCAGTGAGAAAGGACAGGGGAACAATTGTCTTCCTAGAGGAACAATTTTCAAAATTTGTAAATGATGTGGGAACAAATGTTGCATTAAACTTTCTTCAGCCTTTGTTGCAGATCCCATGAGCATTAGCTAAATATTCACAGGGGAGAGTGAGAACCCCATAATATTAAACCCATTTACAAAGAATGAAACAGTCAAAGCAATAGATGTTTAATATTCAGCATATTCACCACAACTGTTTTATCACTGAATATCTGTTGCACAGGGAAGGGACTGCATGCAAATACTGAGCATGAGGGTACAATTGCTTCCTTCCCCACGTGGATTAGAATCCTGTGGGTGACTGACTATCAGCTCAGCCCTGGGGGTTTTTTTGAACATCCTTTGGTAGGTATCCAAGGGGAAGTTTCTTGTTGAAATGACAGAAATTCTTTGACATTAAATGTTTTCTTAGAACATATGTTGAAATGTCTCTACCATTTCAGTGATGAGCTTCTTTTCTGGCACCTATCAATGTATGCTCATGGTAATCACAAGCAATATCTTGTCAACAGCCAACTACCATAAGTGATCCTAATCCACTCTGCAATCATTTACAAAGCCTCTTCATTTTCGCTGAAAGGATTGTTTTGTTTTGAAGAATTCCTGCTAATGTGCAAAATTGCCCTTAGTCGAATGCATTGTAGGAGCTGAAAAGGGATACAAGTATAAACCTTCACAGCTGGAGCACAGAGCTGTGTGGCTGCAGCTCACACTTCTCATTTTTCACATGCAGCATATGCTGGGGGAGTGAGGAACAGATGCAATCCTTTAATGGGACAAATCACATGCATTTCATTTTCATGGCTCCACATTTTGAGGGTGCACTCCCTCTTTACCTTTGCTCAGCAAGGCTCTGAATACATGTGAATAGTCATGGCAGAATATTGACCTGGCTGAGACTAAGCTTGGAAATGAAGGTTACAGGGCCTTTCTGTGAGCAGCTCATTAAACCAGGCAGTTTGTGGTGTAGAGGTGGCAGCAGAAATGCAGCCTAGAGTGTTTTGATGGGCTCAGGCTGCTGATGCAGAGGGAGGGTTTGGCATCTGAAGGTGCTCCCTGTTATTATCGACCAGGGCTGGGGCCATGCCTTTACCTGCTGCTCTGGGCCCCTGCCAAACCCTCTCTGGCACCAGCAGAAGGTGTTTGGTTTTTTTGCTCTGCTTCTTTCTCCACTGTCCCTCTGGCTGCCTTGCTGGGGCAAGATAAAGGCAGTCCTGTCACACTCTGTGCAGATTTTTACCAGTCTGGAGCTGAAATAAGCAGCTCTGCTGGATGCCACCTGCTATTTTCAACATCTTACATATGAAATACACTCCAAATATTCTGGTCTGTACCCACTTTCCCTGAAATGATGTTCCTCCTTTGCTTTGTTCATCTGGAGAGCTGGAGATTAAGCAGATTTATTTTTTTAACATTGCTGCCCTTCTTCCTGCAGCCTAGACACCACACAATATTTCCACTGGTGCACAGACAGAATATCAGCTTTTCCTAACCTTGCTTGAGATGTAGGGGAGCCAGGCAAATCCATATTTTAAATTCACACTAATTGGGATTAACAGAAAAATAAATATTTACACAATATGCAGAGGGCAAATTCAGTGTCCCCTTACTGTGGGGTTGTGGGCTGATTTTACTGCTGCTTCTAGAGATTCTTTTTAATAATAGCTGACAATTGGATCTGATCCCAGCCTCCCCCTCCTAAATCAAGAGCTGTGTTTTCATATGAGGAAAGGGTAATGGATATGGATATGCTTACTAAAGCCACACATGAGCTATGCTAAGTCCTAAGGAATTTGACAAAAACAAATAATTAGAATATTTTTTTAGTCAGCTATTGGTCTAAACAATCACATTTTTCAGGAGTATTTTGGGCTTAGGTTTTGTTTTGTTTTTGTTCTTGATTAGGAGCTGGTAACAATGGAATGCTTGAATACAAAAATATTTCCTTGGCAGAAGTCCAAGCACACATCTTAAAAAAGTTATATTTTCTCTCTCTCATTTTGTCTTTGCCTTCCCTGTTATTGATGCACATAATAAAACACTAGGAAAAAAGACAAATCCAGCCAAAAGGTCAAAATCAATGATCCTTTTACAGATGGCACCTTTGGGAATCCTGGGTACTTTACCATCAGCTTGTGTTTGAGACTGTTACTTGAATACTTGTTTTTTGATGACAAAAATCAATGGCTTCTTTAAAGAAGGCACCCTTGGGGCTAGAGGTATGCAGACTTTGAAATGTTTACTAGTCTGTGCCTGTCTCTGAAAGACTAATAAACATATTTATAAGTTTATGAGCTCTTATTTAATTTTATGGATTGGATATGAGTTGACAAGAATATTTAAGCTAATGTGCCCCAATGAGAGACATCCTGTATCACTTTGCAAATTTACATACAAGTTCTGATCCAAAACTGATTGAAATCTATAGATATATTTACATGAGATTTAAATTTATCCCTGTGAATAAGCCACTGAAGTTACTGGAATTATCTTGTTAATCAATTTGATCCAATAGCCAAATACTAAATCAATTTTCAAAATAAAAAAGACAGAAAACCCATTATATAAAGATAAAGGATCTAGTTCTCTCTGCAAGGATTATTTCTTTTATTTTTTGTATACAAATATTTCTTTATTGTTACTGTGAGCTGCAGAAAGAATTTGTTTTTTTAAAAAAAGAGATATAATTTTTACCTTATTTCTTTGCTGCTAATTTAGCATTGCATTTATTTCTGGCACTGTAATTTACTTTGACATCAGGGCAGATATTCCTTGATTTTTCTGAATGAGCAGGGCCATAACAGGCTCTTGTGAATTAATAGAACACTTGATCTGGGTACCCTGTGATGTGGAGTTGAGGCTTTGGTACTGGAGTCTGGACAATCAGTTTTCTCACCAGCTGTGCAGCTGCAGACTTTGCCAGGATTTTCTGCCTTTTTTTCTTTTTTTTTCCCCAATCAAAGATTTAGAGTTGTTTTAGTCTTGTCTTTTGCAACTTGGTTTCCAGGGAATGAGCCACAGAAATTACTTTGGAAATAGACTGGCAGTGGATATAGCCCTGCAGTAATTAGAAAAACTAATTTATATTCCTTTTCCTTTGACTCTGGATCTAATCAGTAAATACAGTGATATAAAATGTCAACCCTAACCAAACAAGTGCATTGAAAGCATAATACTAGATAATGTTATTTATTAATTAAAACATGGGACCATGCATGACATTAAAAGGTTTGTTATATTAGACATTCCTGCCCATCATTTACAGATCTTAATTTAAATTTACTCATTTCAGCCCCATAAATCAGTATTTTTCTCATAAGTAGCTTGTCATCCCATCCTTAAGTTAGCAAAATTGGTTTGCTCTTGAGTTCTGTGGGAACTTCTGGATAATGTCTCCTGGGCCCCATGCAGAGATGGATTGAAGCTGAGAATTCTGTCATGGTCTAACCCCAGCCATGACCCAGCACCACCCACACTCACACAGCCCTGGTGGCATGGGGACAATCAGGGGGGTAAAACCCATGGGTTGAGACAACAGTTGAACAAATTACATAAAGGGAAAGGTGATGATAATGATGCTGAAAGGCAGAAGAGAGAGGAGTAGAAGCCAGTTCCAAACAAGTGATGCAGGATGGAATTGCTCACACCACTGACCCACAGCCAGCTCCTGCCCCAGCAGTGACCTGCCCTGCCACCAGTCTCCCCAGTATGTGTACTGGGCAGGATGTTCTGTGCTCTGGAATATCCCTGTGGCCAGTTTGGGTCAGCTGTCCTGGCTGAGCTCCCTCCAGGACCTTGTGCCCCTCCTCACTGAAGGAAACAGAGACATCCCTGGCATAGGGTGAGCAACTATAAAACATTCTTGTGTCATCCACATTATCCTCCTGCTGAATCCAAAACACGGCACTAGGAAGAAAACTAACTGTCTTCCAGCTGAACCCAGGGCTAATGGCTCTGGAAAGCTCAGCTGCAGGAGAGGTGCCTGGTGCATGGGATCCTGCTGCCTCTCTGCAGAGCTGAGCAGACAAAGCAGGGCAGACACCACAGCCTACACCCTCTGCTGAGAATATTTTGTGCTCCCATGCAGGGCAAGGACTGCTCTAGTGCTGTCTCTCACTCTGCACTGACCCACAGCAGGATGACTTTCAGTGAACAAGCTCTTACTTCAGTCCCTGAGCTAAATGGAATTTGTGCTTTCCTGATGAATGTAACACTGACATCATTCACAGCTGTACCCAGTGCCACTGACCTTTCATTGTCTGCTATCCTTTACAAGTTCCTCAGTCTCATTTTGCTTCATTTTCCCAGATATGCATTGGAAATGGTAAAGCTTTCTCCTCTCAGATTTTGGTAATTTAAGGGATATTTTTTTCACTGTCAGACTTTCATTGTTTGGGGATCACTGTGTGTAATTGTGGTGAGACTGATCAGAGAAGGGGTGAAAAAACCACTGCCAGTAGAACTGAGCAGCCTCAGCTGCCTGCAGGATGGGAAGCAGGAGAGGATCTGCCATAGCTGTACTGGCTCTGTTTGAGGATCTGATGCTGCTCACAGTCAGTAGGAGGTGCTGGGCTCAGAGGAATTTCAGATCCTCCTGACTGAGTTGTGATGAGGCCAGGCTGTTTACAGTGGCTCATGGTGACATGGATGGTGCACAGAAATGGAACCACGAACTCAGAACTGACACACAGAGGTATCTTTGCACCTGACTGGCAATTAAACATCACAACACAAGGCCTTGTCATTGCCCTGGGAGTTTTCAGGACCTGAGTGAATAAAAGCAAACTGCTGAGATCTCAGCTGACCCTCCTGAAGAGCCCTTCTATCCCCAATGTTCCTGTGACTCCCAAGGATCCCACACTGCACTATAAATTTGCATTGCTGTAACTGTTTATGGAGGCAGCATCCCAGCACAAGTTTCCTTTAGTTATTTCCTGCCCTCTTCCTTGACCAGACTTTGTTTTGTTCTGCCACAGTTTTATAATTTTTTCAAAGCCCATGTGTTTGAGCTGATATTTGAGAAGGGTTTATTAATGGTATTAACTGTACAGCTTTGGACATAAAATGCCCCCTGTCCTTTGGCAGATGGGGTGGGTCTTAATTTTAAAAATTTTATAATTGAGGCAGTGTTATGTTATTTGGGTTTTTTTACAAATTTACTGTACCACAGGAAAATACTGATACTGCTTGAACATTTGGTATTCTGGTGCTATTTCACTTTAAGGAGAACAATTGGTTGAACTTATTTAATGTTGGCAAGAGAGTCATGAATCCCAATAAGGCCATGAATACATTTATTATTAATTTTTTTCTCATTCATTTTTAATTTTCTGTCAGACAGAATCAAAGGCTGAATTGGTGACTTCAGTGTTTTTTACCTTGCTCTATTGGCTTCAGAAGTCCTATAATAAGGCAATTATTTATTCTGGACATCACTGGGAAATCAAAGGTGAAGAAATCAGGGATATCTAAACCCTGTAGTGCATTAATTCAAACAGAACTCACATTGTTGGATAGAGTTCATGCCTCTGGTTCTTTAATGTTGCCTGGTTTGGTACCTGTTTCATTTTAAATTTAGCTGCAATGTGCAGAATGGAGAATGAAGGAAAACCACAAAAGGATTTAGCTTATAGAAGCAAGAATTACTGGAATCAGCAGGGGTTCATCTCTGGATTGAGGGAAGGCTGGTTCATTGTAGTGAGAGGAGGCAAGCAGAGGATCTTTGGGAAGGGTTTAATGTGTGCCCACAAGGCTTTCATTAGGAGTTGTGGTTTAGAGTGGCTCTCTGTGCCTGTTATCTCCTGAAAACAAGGACTCGATCTGGCTTCATCACAATTCCCTTCTCTGAGTCGTGGTGCTTCCCTGGAATCAGAGGAGAGCTCGCCTGCCTTTGACACGTGGGGTGTCCAAGCAGAGTGTGCAGTGGTGATGTGCCTGTGGTCCATAGCTCCCATCCCTGAGGAATGCCAGGCTCTGGGAATGAGCTGCACCTGCCTGGGAGGAGGAGGAGGAATTGTCTGTGCCAGGAAGCCCCAGGGCTGAGCCTGTCATCACCAGCCCTCAGTTTGACCTGGACACACCTCCAGGCCTGGGACATGAGTGAACACTTCTTCAGCTCCATGTGTTTTAGTTTTTGTACATTACTGATGGCATTCCCCCACGAGCAGGAGGCAGTGCTTATCCCTTTTTTTGGAATAAATATAAAATACATCTCTTATTCACACTGCTTTGCTATCAAGATGTTACTGCAGTCTCTTGCTGTTTTGTTTTTGCTCATTCCTCTGAATTTCTACCTTCTATGAAGTTGATGGAAGAAGAACTGAAAAGGGAGACAACATATTGAACCTGACATTTAAAGGTTCAAACCTTCAATGCGCTGAGCACATATTCTAAAGAAAACAGTCATGGAATTTGCTTGTCTTGTATCCTGAATTCCTCCTGACACTAAGCTGCCTTACTGCAGCATGATGTAGTTTAAATGTGATTTAATATTGCACCCAGAGCAGGTAACACTCTGCTCTAATGCTCTGTGTTGAGCTAAGCAACAAGAGGCTATTTGGAAACATGTAGCCATGTGCTCCTGAGGAAAAAAAGGCTCTGTTCCTCTCTGTCTAATATCCTGCTGATCACAATGCTATCTTAAGGAAAAAGGAATATTGTACAAGTTGCCATAAAGTTTTATGAGCCAATTATTACAGATATAATTGTCCAAGGTTGTAGAGGTCCATAGATGTCTTATTTTCCATAGGCTGGTGCCCTTTTATGCTCCTCTTTTATAGTTAATGCAATGCCTCATTTAATAATTTAAAAATAATTTATTTGAGTTAAATTGCTTTTTTAGAAGGCATAATCTTATCATTCTCATTTTTATAAGAAACTCATTTTAATTTGTTTGCTGTGCCATTCTCAGATGAATTTAGGAATTTAATGGAGTGAAAATTGAAGGCTGATGGCATCAATGAAATTATTAATTTGGTAAGCGAAAGATTTATTTGGTTGATTTAGATGGAATTTTCAATACCCAATTATCTTTGGACTCTATTAAAGAGTGAAGCCTAGCCAAATAACAGTTCTCACTCAAAGTTCCCCGGGATGAATTGAAAAGGACATCTTCATTATTGCTATTGATGTTAATGTGGAAATCACTTACTGTTAATAATCCTGAAGGACAGATAAAGGCTTATTTTTACCCTCAAGAAGCTAGGTTCCAAACCCTAAAAATGTTATCTTAGTGAATGAATATTACCTGCAGATAGCAGACTTAGCCATGCAGAATATTTTAACAGTTTGCTTTTATCTCTACCAAGTCCCATTAGAATAATTTAGCTGAAGGAAAATATCTTTGTCATGCAAATAAGTTTGATTTTTTTAATAAAGGTGGAAATGTAACTATATAAAGAGTCTATCTGCAAACCTAGATTTGAGCATACAAAAGAAATATTTATTTTCTATTATATTCGATAAGCTTTTGCTCTTAGGATTTTGAAGAACTCTTCCATAAAAACCACCCCTTTGCAATTAATATTTTTAAAATCATTATTTTCCTAATACCCTTTGCCAATATACACATTTATATATTCCACATGTGTTGTTTCCTGAAGAGAAGCAAACACCAACATGATAGCACACCCCAGTGAAAGGGTCACAGGATTTTTTGGTGTTTGAAACTGTCCTGGATGGCAGAGCTCTAATCTAGAAAAGAACATTTCTCTGTAGTTCCACAGCTGATAAATGTAAATGCAGGAGAGGAAACTGCAAATGAAGCATTAATTACCTTAAAGTTGGTGTCAGATGTTAAAGAGAATCTTAGAGATTTTAGAAGTCAAGAAGGAGCCTATTCCCACCCAGACTCAAAATGCATAGTATGGATCTAATTGTGCAACAGCTCGAGATAGTCAAATACTGATACCAAAAACCTGGCCTGGATTGAAGTGATCATTGCCAATTCAGAGACATATTGCATTGTTGTGGAACCTGGAAGATTCAAGCTGGATATTAAATAATTCCTTGGCAACATAAGAATGAAAAATTTCTTTACTCTCAGTTTTTTTGACACTTGGAGGAAAGAAAGAAAGGAAGAAAGGATGGGAAGGAAGGATGGGAAGGAAGGAGGGAAGGAAGGGGGGAGGGG
>VXBI01001120.1:103915-141135 GCA_013397375.1 Toxostoma redivivum
AGGAAGGAAGGAAGGAAGGAAGGAAGGAAGGAAGGAAGGAAGGAAGGAAGGAAGGAAGGAAGGAAGGAAGGAAGAAGACACAAGTTGGGTTCACAAAGTGTCAGAGGTTTATTGCTGGAGATTTCCACTTGTTATCCTTGTAGTATTTTTTTAGAGAACTGCCTGGAAAATATTCCAGGCCTGAGTCTTTTAGTTCTGTTCTTTGAACCATTTCTCAGGGTAATAAGCTGTTTTTTAGCTGAAGGCTAAGAAGTTTTTTTTAGGAAAGACAAATTGGTAAAAATATTGAGGAATTAATAATAAAGACATTTGTTTGTTGTTAACAGACCTTGGAAATGGAGTGTCTTCTCTCTGGACCAATCATCTTTATTCTGTTCTCATTGTTGTGAGTCATGCTACTTAAGCAGTGAGTTTTCTGAATAAACTTTGTCTTCTCGCCTTCTCTTTCATCTCGAGAATGACCGTGTGACTGTGTCTCTTTACTCCGCCGCAACTAAAGGGTTAACACCCTAACACCACAGTCACAGATTCTCACATAATAAGCTCTCCCAGTCAGGTAATATCAATCATGTATGTCAGGTATATGGCTCTGGATATTCAGATTTGGGGTTGAAATGAGGAGAGGAGAGATTTAATAGTTTAAACTAGGCTTGAAAATAGTTAAATAACTCTTTCAGGAGGACATAAATATTAACAGGACAAAGCCAGTGACTCAGGTCTCTGCACTGGGTTGCTGCAGATGTGCATGGGTTACCCACAGAGCCAGACCAGAGCCTTTCTTCCAAGCCACTGTTCATTTCTTACTGTCACCAGCCAAAAAGGTTATCCCAAGATTCTGCCTCTCCCTCCAGAGCTCTTACTTCCCCATACACCTTCACTCAGTGAAGAGTGAATGTTGTGTTCCAGGTTTGGTTTGGCACTGTAGGGAAGGCTGAATTACACCTGGGTGGGCCCAGAGCCCATGGGTGTCCCCACTCCCAGCAGTGCCTGCAGACCTTGACTCCATCCTCACATACAGACAGGGAATTCTCCAGATGTGACCAGGGCACAGGGACATTATGTCCACACTGACATTCACCCTCCTCTGTGCACAGCATTGGGAATGCCAGCAAGGGTGGCTGAAATAAAGATGTGTTTGAAAGTGGCCTAGGAGAGAGGAATTATATACACATGTTTAATTAAGCTTTCAGCACCTGGCTGCTGGATCCCAGCTCAGAGAAGCACTTGGAATGAAAGCTGCATGTTTTGTTGCAGCTCGCAGCTCTTTCTGAATTTGGAGAGTAGATCTTTAGCCCTGCTGTAGACCCCCTCCCTTTCTGTGCTATATATAATTTGTACAGCTAGGTACAGGTGAGATCCTCTGGTCAGGAGACAGTCAGAGCACAACTAGCATGAAGACTGAAACACTTCTTTATGCTGGCAGACAATATCTCTCAGATCAAAGAGGGCACTGTTTCCAGAGTGAGAATAGTGCTGTCTGCAGCATACCTGACCTCTGCAGAAGAGTTTGCAGCTCCTTAGAGTTCCACTGTCAAGTATCACAGGGAAAAACATGCACAGGACTTGATGAGTGAAATTAAAGGGAAAAAAATATCTACAGCTTAGTCACATGACAATTGTGAAAGGAATTCACATAGTATTTCCTCCTAAATATCATGTGAAATTTTGATGGATTCTCTAACTCTTGTAAGATTGTTAAAGCTGCTCAAGAATGAGTAGAAGGGGTACCATTCCCCTTCTTTTCTCCTTCCTCTTACCCTTATTAATTTAAACCAATTTACAAAACCTTTCACACCACAGTTGAAAAGCTGCCTCCATTCTGTCATCAACAAAACATAACTTGCAATTATTTTTACTGCTTTATACTGTGTGCAAGGAAGAAAAATGCCTAGAACTGTATCCCAAACCAAGAATCAAACTCAATTCATTTAATTATCATCAACAGAAAGTGATTCTTGCTTCTCAAAGAGCTCTGATATAAGCATAATTAGCTCATTTAACCTCAAAGAAATAATTAGCCAACAAGAGAGGACAAGAAAAAGAAGTTAAAATGCCACAGCAGTATATTTTCCCTGTTTTCTGACAAAACTGTTATCATGTGGAAAGGAGAGCTGAGTGATACTGACTTGCTGAGGTTTTTTGCAAAATAAGGTATTAAGGTACAAACAGAAGTAGAAAAGCTCCTCAGTTCCATCTGAAGGGCAACACATTCATTCAGACATTTTTCAGTTCTGATAGAACTTTCCCTGTATTTTGGGGCTGATTCACATCTGTAAATCTGACCTCCCATTAGCTGCCCAAACAATGGAAAACCTGCATCACACTGCAAGAGACAGCCACAAAATCAAACAAAAATTCAAAAGATGTAAAATCCATTGACTGATAATTCTAGCACAAGCAATGAAAAACACTTAAACTGGAATTAGTTCCCACTAGCCCAGGCACTTTGGTGTGAATAGGAAATAACTTGTTCATCTGGGAGCTCTCCCTGTGGCTCCAGTGGCACTGCAGTGTCACTCACAGAGGGCTCTGGAGCAGCTCTAGCTTCTCCCACCTTTCCTCTCACCCTTCAGAGTCCCTGAGTGCTGTGGTGCTGCTCATGTCAAAGATCCCTTCTGAGACTTAAAAACCTCTTCAAGCTGCAATGCAGGGAGCATTCTGACAAACAGTAGAAGTAGCTTGACCCTTAAATCTCTTAAAATTTCATCAGAACAGCTACTAATTAATTACACTTTAAACTTTACAGTCATTAATCTGATCAACTAGGAGAGCTTCTGAATCCCTCCAGTCTTTCTAGTAATCATATATGTGGCTGTTGGGACACAGAGAGAGAGATTCACACTTATTTTGACTCCAAGGAATCATGTAGGAAAAGAGAGCTTTATTTACATTACATGTCTATTTATAGAATTCCAACAATGATCATGGATTGGACAGTGAGGATAAGACCTCCTGACCCCATAGGTTTTATCACCCATCCATCAATCCTCTCTTCCTCCAAGGAGGAATGCAAAACACTCATTGTTTATAAGAACAGAGTGTGAGAAAGTGTAAAAAGAATTTATCAATAATCAGAAGGCTGAAACAGAAGGCAACACATATATTCTTAAAATAATGTTTTATAAGCACACAACAGAAAAGTATGACTAAAAGAGTACAAAATACACAAAAATTAGGGGCAAAATTTGTTTAGATGTTGCCATTGAAAATATTGTGTCTGTTATCAAGGCAAAAAGTTTTTTTTCTGTCTATGGAAATGAAGTCAGTGGCTGGTTATTTTTTGCTGCAATGAGCATTCTAAAAGATTTGACTGTTGATTCTTGATGAGTTGTCTCCAACACCAGGTTTAGAGGGGTTTCAAAGTGGTCTTTATGCGTTCAGCTTATTGCTGGCAGAGCTAGGAGCTCCCAAGGTACAGACACAGGGTTTATCTGAGGAGCCACTGAAAGAGCTGAAGCCTCAGCAGCAAGTTCAGACAAGTAAGATGCTTTGTAGTCATGGTACAAACAAGTTAATAATTAAAGTGCTGACAAAACCTTAGCTGCAGTATCATGAACTTGGCTGTTGTAAAAACACCAGGATTAAGTGGAGGTGTGTGGGCAATAAAATCTTCAAAGAGACAAATTGTCTATAAATGTATAATTATGGCTTTCTCAAGGATTTTAATCTGCATTTGTATTTTCCTCAAGTATTTAAAGGGCCACTGGCAGAATATTGTCAATGTTTCAGCTACAAAACCTTTCAAACAGCCTGAGGCTTTTTGTGTAGCACATGCTAGTTTCACTATTCAGTGAATATTATTTTTACATGATGCAAACAATGTCAGAAATCAAAGGGAACAAATATTGAAGAAAGAGGGAAAACAGTCTTGAGCAGAGCTGCCATCCTATGGAGGTGGTACAAGCCCACTGGTACTTGTGGGAGTTGACTCACTCTGAAAATTGTTACTCTGCATTTCTACACAGGATGGGTGAAAAGGGAAAGAACTGTAGGAGGTTGGTTGAGTTTTTTCAGCGCTAAACCCATCAGTATTTGGCATCACCCTTGCAAAGCATAATTGGTGTTGAGTGCACCTGTTTGCCCATGCAAAACCTCACATTCACAAATGCAAATTGACTGAGCATGACATCCCCACCAGCAGCACAAGTGTGAAGGAAACCTGCAAGTGTGAAAGGGATGCTGAAAGCACTTCCAAGGTTTTGTGTGTGCAGCTAAAAGGAGACAGATAATATATGTCACAATACAGCAACTTTTCTTACATTATATGGACAATCAAGATCACATTAGGCTGTTTGCCTGTTGGCAACCTGATTTTTCATACATTTAGGAATTTGGCACACTAGAATTGTTGGTGAGTTTTAGAGAAATACTCAAGTATTTTTAATGTCTAACACACCATCTACCTTTGGGTACCTAAATGCCTTGGCAGCTGACCCTTGGTGAGCTCATGTATAAAGGAACTTATGTAGCTACCCTTACCTTAAGGCCTTTCTCTGTTTTTTTTTTTGTTTTTTTTGGGGTTTTTTGTTTGTTTGTTTGTTTTGTTTTCCTTTTTGGTTTTTGGGGTTTTTTTTGTTTTTTGTTTTTTTTTTAAGTTCTGACTGTCAACATTTTCATTAGCTAGGCAACAAAGAGGCTATTCTAATAAAAGAATGGGAAAACACTGCTTCTGCTTGAGAGGGGCATGTATTTCACAAGTGGCTAAGTGCTGGTGGCCCTTTAGTTGCTGCTGGCTGCTCTTCAGGCCGTGCTTGTGAAATGGCAGGGTGTGAGCATCGTGTTTGTTCTGATCTTCTGTAGGAAAGAGGGGGAAGAGGGAAAGGGTGAAGGCAAGAACAAGCTATGGAGTGGCTCAGTAAATCCTCAGGAAAGGCATCTCTGATGAAACAGCACATCACTCCAGGGAGTGTGCTGCAAAGTGGTGTTAACATTAGCATTTCAGTGCTTGTAAATTATACATTGAAACACAAGGCTCACCTACAAGAGATTTCCAAAGAACCATAAGGCAGCAAGAGATCCTCTGTGTCATTTTATGCAATTGGCCAAAGAAAACACAGTGGTCAATGACTATTTTTGTACCATTATAACACAGTTAGAGATGTGTATATCTCACAAAATTGTTGCTGCTATGTGTATCTTTTGGTCAGAATAAACAGATACCACCAGTGGACAGGCACACAGTGACTGGTTTTGGAAAGGAAGGTCTTTTTACATTCTGTATGAAGACCTGATGGTGAGTACTGAGCTGCACCCCACACTGTTGCTGTATAAATTACAGCAGCTTAAGAACAAGTGAATTAGTAAAATTCTGAAGACAAAATCTGAGACATGAATCAAGATTTGGAGACCTTGCAGATACCTGTATGTGGTAGTTCTGGAAGTCAGAGAGTCAAAAGAAAAGTCCATTTAGTTGTGTCAGTATAAACACAGCACAGAAAGTTGTCATGACAAATCCACAGTCATCTTGCTAGTTCCTAAAATATATGGCTGCATGCAATGAAATAGCTGGGTAGGAAAGAACATCCCTAAGACATTGCATATTTCTAAACACAGCCTTGTCATGAATTAAGACAAAAGCTAAGCATTTGGTAACCTTGAATCAAATATTTATTACCACTTTACTGCCTCTATATCCCCTTTTCCAGTTGCTCAGAGGAATTACATCAGTACTGCCACAGCTACTGGAACCAATACTTACTGGGAGATTGTGTTTCTGGGGATGGTATTTCAGCCCCATAAATCAGCATTTCAATTGCTGTAACTTACATGCTCTTTATATCAGGAAATCTTCAGGAGTGAACCCTGGGCGGCAGAATGTGAATGGCAGTACAAATAACAGTTATTGCCACTTTTTGTCTTTTCTGCTATTTCAGTTTTGTATTGTTGGAAGAGGAGGAGAATCAGTGCATTGGGTTACCTTTGTCCACTGTCTCCTTGCAGTTCCTGTGGGTTTGGATACTGGTGCTCATCAGAGATAGGATATTGAAATTGGATGGATCCATCATGGCAATTCCTCTGGCCCAAAAGTTCAGGATGCTGCAAATACCATTTGGGGTTTTCCATGTCGCTTTTGCACATGGCTGAACAGATTGAGTGTCTGATGCCACAGGAACCTTCCAGTGTTTCTCCTCTGGCATGCATATCAGCAAACTCCCCCTGTACCTCAGTATGCCCACATAAAATCTATATTGGCCACATCCTTGAAGAGAGGAATCAGTGTTCCCTCAAAATCTGAATAATGCATTAAATAAAGACCTTAAAAGATTTCTTCCTATTCCTATAATTTCAAGCATCAAAAGATAACAACATTTCGGTTCTTTCTTTTTTTATATTTCTCTTCTTGTCTCAGAAGGCAATTTTTAGTTCAGGCAAGGCCAGAGACAAAGCAAAATAGATGTACTGAAACATATGAGTACCAGGATTTCCTTGGCAATGATAATCCTGTCACAGCTGTCAAAATTTACTGCTTTATCCATATGACATTTTAACAAGCTGGAAACACCAAGTTAGAATAAGCAGCTATAAAGGACTTGGTCCAAAATGACTATCACCAGCAGACTCTTCCAGGCAATATATGGTTTACAAATTTCACAGAAATTGCTTTACCAATACTGCATCTGATTTTGATGCTCAAAAGCTTAGCCATAATTCTTCTCTTTTATTATGGCAAAGGTAAAACATGCAGTTAAAAATGTCAATTTCGTTTCCACAGGGATCCAGAGGAAAAGATAAATGTAAAATTATTATGCTAAAAAATAAACAGTGCAGGGGATATAACTCCTTAGGCTTGACGAATCCTTGTGGGTTTTATCAGTTTGTTGTTGAGAGAGGAATCAAAACCAAATTATAATATTTGGTCCAGCTTCCCTTAGCTCAAAGGGAGATGAATTCTGGAATGTTCACGTGTGTGGGTGAGATTGCCAATGCCTGTAAGAGCTCAGCCCTTGGCAAGGCAGCTTTCAGTGCTGCCATATTGCAGCAATATTGCACTCCTGACCCTAAATATTAAACACTGAAAGCAGGATAAAACCTCCCTGCTAATGGTACTGTAAATGGAGATAAGAGAGGCAGGTAAGGACAGAGGGAGTCACCTCCCCAGCCTCTCTGTCACTTTATAAAATACGTTTTCCTTCCTGAAGTTTCTAGATATGCTAATTTAATAACCTAGATTGGATGGGACTTCCTTGGTAATTCCATTCCCTGCCAGCTTTGTGAAATTAATACTTGTATTCTCTGTTCTGTACAAAGTTGTGGATAACATTCAGGTGTGGATGTCCCCTGTGATCTGGTTTATACCTGAAGAGGGTTTTAAATATATAGCAACTGAGCAGTTTTCTGACAGGTACAGGGGAAACCAATTACTGTCTCTTCACCATCACTGCCCACTTTCCTTCTTGGCTACCCTTTGAATGATGTGTTATTGGCTGTCTTCCCCAGCAAGGTCTTTATTCGGGATTTTTTCAGAGCCTTATTAATGTGAGGATTAAATACAACACAAAGTTGTAACGTTATCATCAGAGGAACTTCTTTGGGCTGTGAATGACTGTGCTACCCTGGAGGTAAACAGAAAGTCCTGCTCATGTACTTGTCACTTCCAGCATGCTTTATCTGAAAAGTTTCACTGGGGTCAGTGCCAAGCTACCAGAAGGACTTTATATTTAGGTATCTTTGTCATTTCCTCACATTAAACTCTGTTCACCTTAAAAAGACACCTCCCTACACAGGTCTTGAAACAAAACAATCTGTGATTCTGTAAGTCAAACCACAAGTAAAAAAATTAAATAAATGTATTTAGCATCAGAATAGAGGAGGCATTAAAACTGGAGAGAGCAGGTTTTCATCTTTTAATTCTTGCATCAGCTATGCTTTATCCTGGAACTGTAAATATGACTCAGCTAAACTAAGCAGTGTCTCAGGTGAGCTCTGTCCTTGTGAGTTTTAATGACAATTTCAATGTGGCAAAATAGTTTTAAAACCTTCCAGAAAATAGAATATATCTGGCAGAACATAAGGACAGAATATATCTCTATCTATCCCAATCTTTCCACTTGTTTCTAGGCTGCTTAATACAAGAAACATGCAAGGCTGAAGAGACTTGCAGCTCCTGCTTTTGTCCTCTCTGGTCCCTAAGCCAGGGATGAGTGAGCCATGACAATGATGCAGTGGTTGAAGTAATTGCTATTCAGGTGTCCAAAACATCACAATAATCCTGAAGGGCTTTAATACAAATCTATGTGTTTTTTCTGTAATACCTGTTCTATATGGTATTGTAATTATTTCCGAACAGTTTTCTCTGTGTTGTATCTTTTCCTCAAAGATGCAGGAGAGGTGCTACGCAAGACTAATCTGGCATTAATATATTCCAGTGCACACTTTTAAAAGAATCCCCCTCTGCCTAGGTCATCTATCTCGTTTTACTTGCCCAGGGCTAATGCAGGGCTGTTCTAATTATACCAGAGGATTCAGTCTTTAAAAGTGTCTGCTTGATGCTATATTTTCCAATATTGATTTTAAAATAATGCTAGCTCATGATGTTAATGTTCATTTGTACTCTACAGATCATTTATATATAGAAGACATGAAAAAAACCAAAAAAGTGGAAAAATTTTTTTGAAATTCAAAGATTATCAAGCAAGATAAATTAGTGTTAGTATTAAAAATTAACTTCTTTTAAAGTATATATAAAATACAATGTTCCAGCAAATAAAGTGAATATTATTATTTTTTTAGACTGTCTCCAGAACTTCAGCTCTTGTTCTGTACTAAGAAACAGAAGATGTTATAAAACATCTGTGTCTTGACAGAAAGTTTTATCTCAGATGAGAGAAATTGCAGCAGCACTGGGAGGGAAGCAGTGGCAGTGCAGAGTTCCAGGGAAGCTCCTTGCCCACCTGAACACAGCAATGTAGAGATTCTGGAAACCAACCCCAAATTGCTTAAGTGTGTGGCATCTAATAAAGTGCTCCTGACATTTCCTTCTTACTCTGATGGGAAAATGCATTTGTAACAGACTCAGAAGTCTTTCATTTAACATGTCAGTGTACATTTAGTTACCCTGACACTGCTGCAGTCTGAGCACCAGCAAAATTACTTTGAAATGCAGCAGGATTTCATCCTGGGTTAGTACTGCATGAACCAGGCCCTTGATTTGGGGGCAGGTGTAGCCACAAGGAAACACAGGAACAAAACTCTCAGCCTATCTATGGAAATCTCATTCCCTTCCATGATCTCTGTGTCAGTGGGACTGATTGTGAAGCTGAAAGCTTACTCATTGTCTGCAGGAGAATTAGTGCTCCAGTTAATCATGTTTATGGCTTTATATAAAATAACATGTTGGATTTCTTATGATAATGATGTATCATTAGGGAAGAGAAGC
This sequence comes from Toxostoma redivivum, assembly GCA_013397375.1. Lineage (NCBI taxonomy): Eukaryota > Metazoa > Chordata > Aves > Passeriformes > Mimidae > Toxostoma > Toxostoma redivivum. Next base: position 113,292 of record VXBI01001120.1, read on the forward strand.
AAATGCATTTGTACTCTGCTTATTGTGTGTGTGTGTGTGTGTGTGTGTGTGAATTCAGAAGTCCTGTAGGACATTGGTAGTTTATACAGGAGATGTCTAATGAGCAAAAGTAGGTTAATCCTAGCTTCCAGGATAGCCACAGACTATCCATGCCCCTCTGCTCCTGTCACACTATTGGAAGAGATGGGTGGTCTACCATTTAGGAGAATTATTTCTATTTTCACAGTCATAATGTGATTATATCTTCTCTCTTTAACATATACTTAAATGAAAACGGAGATGCAGGGAGAGATGGCATAGAGAGACACAAGGAAAAAAAATCTTCCTGGGATTCTCCTGATGCCATTATAAAGAGCCTAATTGCCTTTGGGCAGAGTCAAAAGGTCCAGAGTTGCTAGACAGTGTATAAATTCTCCCTGAAGAGTTATGATTATTCTCAGCAAATACAGAGCTCAAATGGCTGTTAGAGCATCCATGATGACAGCAATCACTAAGGGTAGAGATTCCTTAATGACTAGAATCCCAAATTACTGCATTTTTTACATGCTGTTCTGAATATTTCTCAATGCTATTTGTACTATAATTAACTAAGTTCATCATGAGCATGGAAAACCAGAAGCAGTGTGATGTAGCAATAAGAATTTAATATATTATAAGTAGCACCAAAATGTTATGTATGGGCTTCCTCGGCCATGTGAATTGAAATTATTTGACACATCACGTTAAGGACTTGCTCCTGAACCATCCTTTTGAGACTTTTCTTTGGAGATCCCTTCTGCTCTCCCTTTGGGACACTCAGCCTGTGTATACCAATAACACAAGGGGGTTGTTTTACTGTATCTCAGGAAACTTTGCTATTCCAGGTCTGAATGAAAAGGAGATGTCATCTATCTGCTGCTGTGAAGTGCTCTGAGATGCACAGAGCTGTTATTGCTGCTGTTTCAACTTCCCTTCTACATCAAGGAGGATTTTGGTGGTGTTGCTCTGAGCAAGGGTTCATATTTGAACTGACTGTGTATTTAGGGATATGCTGCATAGAACATGCAATATTCATTTGTTCTTCCTTTGTGTTCTGTTCCTCAGTGACTGGGATGGGTCAAGAGGGCCCTCTGGAAGAACATGGAGATGTTTTCTTTGCAACTGTTTGTTGGCAACTGAATATCCAAAGCAGAGAGAATTCCAGAGACTCCAGTGGGAGGAAGGCAGGGGGAGATATGGGGAGGGTCACAATAGGAATTGTGAGGTTTTAGATCAAGCAGAGAGACTGAAAGGAGCAGACAGTAAGTACCAGGTCACAGAAAGGACAGAGAAAAACTTACAGAGGGTTAAAGGGCATGGATTGGACCGCCCACAATTTGTAAGCCATTGGTTAATCTGAAAATTGGGAGGCAAGGATGCACCTGTAGAGACAGAATTAACTAATGAAGAGTTACTTACAAACATTGATTTTTGCTCTTTCTTCTCAACATCTGTATCTTAATAAACTCTGAATTTTCCTTTGCCTGTAAAACTTTTCTGTGTTCTTTGGCAGGATCATACAGAGCAGGTCCTACACAGGTCTTTCTCCAGGTAAGCCATTTTGAGTCTCAAGACAGAAGATTTTTTGCTTCTGTGTACTTAATGAATCACTTCAAAAGAACTCCAGAATGTTTATTTGTTTTATAAAAAGGCTTGAGTAGCAACTCTGATGATTTGGCGTGCCACAGACCTGTTTGTACCAGGTATGTTCTTTCACGGTGCAAACCTGCTCCTTTTTCTGTCACTGCCTCCCACCACACTGGAACCTGGGGAAGTGCAATCTCTCCAGGGAGAGCTGAAGCACATGCATGTTGAAACTGCTCAGTAAAGCATGCTCTGTGGGCAGAGGAATGGTTCTGTGAAGGGTCAGCCCCTGGAAGTTCATCAGTGATGTGGGGCAGATGTCAGAGTGGCAGCTACCCAGACATTATAAGTGGTGTTGAACAAGTCTGGTGCAGTGATTCCCATGATTTATCCCTGTCTGTTGGGCTGGAAGATGAGGCCCAATTAAGGAAGCTCTAAATCACCATTAAAGTAATATAAAGAACTAGGTAGTAGTGGATGAGAGCTACACATTTTAAATAACTTGCTATTGATTTTGCAAAAATTGATGCCATCAATACACTGGGAGTAAGTCAGCACCATTATAAATTCAGCAAATATTCCTGAAGTAAACAAGGCCACAAAGGACAGAGAGAAATCAGTGCATCTGTTTGCAGTGAGAGGAATAATTTTAACAACAACCGAGTTTCAGGGAGGTCACAGATGATTTTTGGAGACACCATGCTGATGGGTGTAATTGCCTTTAAAATAAGTTTTATGCTACTTCAGACCAATTACCGCCGGTTTTGTTATTTGTCTAAAATGGCTTGGAAAGGGGCATAAACTGTTCCATATTGAAATTGATAACTCTGGAGCCCTGCAGCTGGCTAACCACATTTCCAATACATGCAATTCATAATCTGAATATTCAAGTGCTTTCTATATTTCCGTATTGATCCACATTTCTTTGTAAGTTATGAACGGGCTAAAACTCAGCTATTTTACTTTATACTTTTATAAATTGCTGACAATAAGGGGGCATGTGTATATCTAGATCTAGATAGATATAAATACGTATATAGATGATATAGTAAAATTGGGAAAGAAATATACTTTCATGGTAGAAAGCTGTGTCCTAGTGGAGGGTGTTATATAAATAAGCAAGTGAGTCTTACAAAGCAAGCTTGTGTCACTGAAGTAGGATTCTAAACCTCCCCTAGTGGCTAATCATTTCTAATTTAGAATTCTGCAGTTGCTCATGTTGCTTTTATGGTGGAAATATCCCTGCAGAGCCCATTGTACTGAGGAACTGGGATCTGGTTTATGGCTAAACAAAAAAAAAACTTGTTTGGTTTTTACTGTGTGATGAGCTGGATTCCAGGAAAGGAATGTTTCCAAATGGAAGGATCCAGGATGACTGACCAGGGTGAATCTAGCAGTCATTGAACTTAAGCTGCCTCTGCCCGGCCATCTGTGAGTATAAAAGGGCAAAAGGACTTCAAGACAATCTCAAGCAACAATTTGACTGTGGCAAGCCACAGAAACAGGACAGATGGACAAAATACAGTGAGTCTTCCCATTTCCTGAGCTTTCCTATCTGCTTTTGTTAAACTCACTAAATAAAGGCCAACTCCTTGCTCCTCCATGCAGGTAACAAAAGCTAGGACAAGATCTGCCTTGAGGGAGACCTGACCCACTCCAAATGGTCCCAGGCTGTCAAAAGTGTCCCCTTGTTCTGGAAATGGTGCTGGGCTGCAAAGATTCTGTTAGTATTAGCTAAAAGAATTTGTGTTTCTTACTTCAGTCTCATTTTGGAACCAGAAATCAAGTCTCAAATGTATTTCGAGGAAGATGGTGGATGATAATATTTTTAACTCACAAGGGGAAGACCAAAGACTGATTTGTGACTGGTCGTGACTGTAGGAGTGATACATCTTTCCATAACATAATTTCCACCATGAAAATGTCCTATATCACTTTAATTGCCAATCACAGTGAAATGAGAGACAGTAAATTATTTGCACAGTCTGCTGAAATGGTAAAGTGCAGGAACCAAGGGCCCCTTACAGAAATGCTTAAACCACAGAATCATACATTCACAGAGTGCTTTGATTTGGATGGGACCCTAAAGATCACACTTTCCCCCCAGCCATGGCAGGGACACCTCCCACTGTCCCAGTGTCCAGCCTGGCCTTGGGCACTGCCAGGGATCCAGGGGCAGCCACAGCTGCTCTGGGCACCCTGTGCCAGCCCTGCCCACCCTGCCAGGAACAATTCCTAATGCCCAAGATCCCATCCAGCCCTGCCCTCTGGCACTGGGAGCCAATCCCCCTTGTCCTGGCAGTACATCCCCTCGTAAAAAATCCCTCTCCAGCTTTCATATTTAAAACTTCACTAAAATTGTTAACTTAACCTTAACTTAAACTAGTTCCATGAGGCCTCTGTGTGTTTTCTCTGATTATGATAGAATTATTACATTATATGTCAGCATGTAAAAGATTATTTTTCTTCTAACATATATTTTTGCCACCCAAAGAGCACTGACTTAGCTTTTTTACAGCACAAAATCTATATGCTAGTTTATGAGCAATGGATACAATAATAAGTTTCACTTCTGACTCTAAAGACCTGCAGATCTAAAATCCTTCTGTATGTAATAGTTATCCACAGTGGTAGACACTAAGAAGAATAAGGTCATACTTAGCTAAGGTTTATGAGTGCAATTTCCTATCTAAATGAGAAAGCATTTCCATTTGAAGGCAAGGGGGTATTATTATGGACTCTCTTACTGTTTTTCCTACTTGCTATTATAGGCACTCTTCAGCTAATGCTTCCACTGTATTCACTTACAAATGCAGTTCGAGTCTGCAAAACATCAAAGCCATAATGACATGATCTTTTTGAAGTCTTTTATCAAGCTGCTGAGGTTGACCTATTTAATTGTGCAGCCTAAGATGATCCGGATTGCCTGAAGAACATATCGATACTCTAAGGGGTTTGATTTGTGCCCTGGAGCAGTTTACACAAGGTCACAGCCTGAGAGGACTAAGCCAGTATTGCTCAGCTGAATTAGAGACAGTGGCCATGGTTCCAGTAGCTCAGGCTCTGTTAATCCTCCAGAGAAGGCAAACAGATTAATTGCACATAGTTTTCCTTGCTGACATATTTTGGAGTGTCTAGGACTTTTCCAAAGGGCTACAGTACAGCTCACAAGTGATATTTGTGCCCATGGTGAGTGCTCATAGAGCTGGCATAGAAGGCAGCTTCCTGTAATGGCCTCTGACAGAAAAGTACTATTATTTATAATTTTACAAAATATAAGTTTAATATGACTTTTTTTTTGAAGCAGTTTATTTATTTTCAAGCAACAGTTTGCAGTGTGATCAAAGCATGAAGAGGATTTGTATCTGAAGCCCGTGCAGCATCCCAAAGGGCTGGAGTCACAATCAAGTCTTAGGGTCTACAGTTTGTCACTTCAAATCAAACCGAACTTGGATGCCTGCTGGAGCTTTGATCTCAGTCAAATCGTGGTTCTCTGCAATCCTGCAGGGATATTTCACAAAGATTAAGCATATCAGAATTCATAAAATTAGAGCAGATTTTATCAGAATTAACAAACCCAGTGCAGAGCTCTCTGAATGGAACTGAAGGCATGAGAATCATCTACTTGAGCTGCTGACAGGAAGAAATTGATCTCAGTCTATCTTTACAGTCGAGAGCAGAGTCAAATGCCTGATAGATTGGGTACATTGGCAACATACATCATTGCTCAACTGATTTTTTGTCTTTTAATGAATATAATGTTCAAGGAAAGTGCAGGGATTTATAGCCCTTATTCATCATCTCGAATTTTAGCCAGGTTCAGCACAGAACAGAGGATACTCACAGCCATCTCATGGCTATTGAAGTGAACTGAATCATTGGTCACAGAATACCCGCAGCCCCAAATTCTCATTAGAAGAATTTGGACAGACACATACAGAGTGATACAGCAGAGTCCAGAGATGACAAAGGTGTTTTTTTGATTTGTCAGATGTAATTGTCTGCAGTGAATTTGTATGCATTTTTCAAAAGATTTGCAACAGTTTAGCAAACTTGGAAAGGAACAATAAAAGCCAGATGTGGATAAAGGCTGGCTTAGAGGGACAGAACAATTCTTTACACTTTTGGCTATTGTGGCAAGAGAGAAAGAAAAACTTGCCCCACAATACAGCATAAAATAATTTGGAGTGATGGCCTGGCTTTATAATGGCAAAGTTATGAATTCAGTCTTGGAAATCCTTTGTTTGATGTGTAACTTTACAAATGAAAATAATCCACTGGGCTTCTAGGGACCACTAGGTTTAATACATGTAAGATTAATGTGTGTATTAAGCATTTTTCTTATGCTATTCTTATTCTTTCTATTCCCCATATAGTTTACCTGCATGTATGGGCACCTGTGTATTTTTAACTGGAATTAATTCAAGACAGACTCTCAGTACTTTATTTCAGAGCATATTCCTCAGACATCTGTGTTTTAAGGTGAGGTTACATTATATTGCCTCTATGTATTGGCCCAACCAGTGTTTGCCAGAGGGAGTTCTCTTATAAACAAAGGGAAATCAGAGGAAAACTGTTCCTTGACTTCCAGGAACAGAAAATGAATGTGGAGGACCCAAATGAGGTTTATATTGATCTGGCAGAACATGAAAGCAAAGGTAAGGACAGAAAATGAAGTGAGGAGGGTAGTTGTTCTGAACTTTGCAGGCTGTGATTAAATTGTTATTGAGCACTGGAGCAGGGTGCCCAGAGGGGCTGTGGAATCTCCATCCTTGGAGCACTCAGGCTGTGGCTGGGGCTGCTCTGAGCAAGGAGGGCTGCACTATGGAGTTGCTGGAAGTCTCTGCCAGCCTCTACTCCATCATGATTTTATGGAATGCAGTATCTGTGTCTGAGCTAAGATTTCCAGGGATCCAACGTTAGTGTTGTTGGCACTTTAGAAGAGCCATCAGTTGCCATTTCTGCAACTCAGCTTTAGAAGGTCCCACATTCCACTTAACTGATCAGTGTGTATCCTTAATTTATACAAAAATCTTTCCTAGAGCTGTGGGTTTTCCCTGTGAGGATCCCTGAGGGATGCACTGAGGCACAGAGCAGCACCTCTCAGTGTTGCATCCTAGAGCTGAAAACATTGGGTCCTACCAGGGACTGCCTGCTGGACAAGCAGGAGCTCTGCAGCAGCAGAATTTCACTTGGTTTGACATACCTGTGGTATATTTAGATAACACATGTGCAGCTGTGAGGTTAGGGTATATTAACCCTTTGGTGTGGTGGAGAAAAGAAACACAGCTATATGGTCATCCTTCAGAATAGAAAGGAGACAAGTTTATTCAGAAATTCACTGTTTAAGTAGCATGACTTGCAACTCCAAGAGCAGAATAAAGATGATTGGTGCAGAGAGGACACCCCATTCCCAGGGTCTGGTCACAGCAAGACAGGTGTCCTATCTTTGTTGTTAATTCCTCTATGTTTTTGACCAATTTTTATCTTCCTGGGAAAGATTTTCCCTGGCCTTCAGCTGGACCAGTTTATCAGCCTGGGAATGGTTCTGAGAACAGAGCCGAGAGGCTCCGGCCTGGAATATTTTCCAGGCTGCTCTCTTAAGTGAGTGTCCACACACATGTTCAAAGGTGTGTGCAGCCTGCCCTCCTGTTCCACCCCCCCTCTGAGGAGCATTTCCCAGCGTGGAAATGGCACAGCCCAGGTGCAGCAGGCAGCAGCTGTGCCCCCCTCAGAGGGATGGTCACAGCCCTGTCCAGGACACAGCAGCATGGCAGAGCCTGCAGCCCAGCTGAGCTCAGAGTGTGCCCTGGGGTCACAGCATCTCCCCAGACTGTCAGCTGTGCCTCACTGAGGTGATCAGTCACACAGCCACGCTGTCTGAGGGGACACTTCAGCTCTTGCTGCTGCTCTCCTGGGGCTGCACCCCTCCTGGGGCACTCCCAGCTTACAGGCAGAGTGGAGTTTATAGCAGTAAGGAAAATGCTTGTTTAATCTCCTGTTCTCCGCAGTGATCTTCCTATAATGATCTAAACAGTGAAGAGCGTGTTGCTGCAGCTTGGAACAGAGGGAAGATCAAAGTTCTGTGTATCTGCAGTTTTTGTCTAGTTAGTGAGGTGGATGGGTAGCAAGGCAAGGACAGCAACTGCCAAGAAGAGAGAAAAGCACTGTAACTAAAACAAAATTAGTAAAAATTCACAGAAGTCTGAATTTTCTGTTTCAGTACTTTGTTGTTTACAGAAAAAAACAAAAATTACAAAAGTCAAGACTCCTCTGAGATCTTTAGGAAACCAGTGGAGAAAAAATGCAGCATGATTTTAGGGGCCAGAGGTGTCCCTGCACATTTTAAAAGCAGATGCACTTGGTGATCTAGTAAGAGACTAATGCCTGCTTTTTGTCATTTCATTCAGACCCTCAAGGCATGTGTCTCTATCCTCTCCCTATTTATATGCAAGCAATTTAACTTCAGGTGAATTGTGAATGATTCTGAAGGCCAGGGAATAATACAGCCCTTAATGCTGCCCTTTTTGGTGTAGTACATAGCCTGATGCTCTGTTTATTTCCACTGTGGAAATTGTGAGGCTGCAGCATTCTGACCTCGTGCATTGTCTCTCCCAGCCATCTCATTTTGACTGCTGCCTTGATGTTTCAGACAATCTGAGAGTTCTGTTTGAAGCAGATAGAGTTTTGAGTTTTTTGTTAAGAAAGCACACTTTTCATCAGGACCCAAAGGACAGAGAGAGTTTTGGGGTTTTTTTACTTATTCCTTCTTTCAGATCCAGTGAGTGAACAGAAATGAACTTCTTGTGTGGCTGTTGATTCCTAAATATTAAGTATTCATGTCGAGAAACCTTTTGCAGTTTTCTGCTTTGACAGCTGGCTTCTGAGCACCCTTGCTCATGCCATGGAAAAAACTTCATACTGATATTGTACTCGATGGCTGTGGCTTGTGATATCTCCTGTCCAGCTGGATCCATCACACAGGATTGTATCTCTGCTCAAGCCCTGTCAGCTCAGAGGAGCATCAGACATTCTGTCTATTCCTGTTTCAGCAGCACATCTCCATGATGTGCTTTCTGCTTTATTACTTTGGAGAGCCAAAATCCAGTTACTCTTGGTTGCTTGGTGAATGATTTTATCCAAGATACCATTAATAATAGCTAAAGTCAAATGGATTGAGTGTATTCCCTGTTGAAGGTCTGTTCAAGATGGAAGGTTAAAGCAAGGTGCAGAGGACGTTTTCATTTTGTAAGTGAGAGAATTAAACAGGTTATCTGCAGTCCCTCTTCCTTTCTTTTTCGATATCTTTAGACTTTAAAGTGCATAAGCCAAGTTTGGTTCACAGATGGGCAGTGTAGGAGGTCAGAGATGGCTTTGAGCTAAAAGCATGATGTATTTTTGTGAAGACTTTTATGAAGAGTTCTTGCTTATTTCTTTCCAACCGTGGGAGACTGAGCTGACTAGGCAGTTCAGAAAATTATTCTGAAAGAATAAAGTTTTGTGGTCTGTTCCCAGATGGTTACAAGTGTCCCATGTGGCAAACATTCAGGATGTCTCTTTTTGCTGATAAGATTGTATTTTTATTCTGATTTTTATAAGCTAGCACAGTAGCCACTCATCAGTGAGGTTTTTGTAACGTCCAAATAAAGCACAGATGTGTTTTAATCCCACTTTTAAGGATAGGGACTGAAAGGTTTAATCAACATGCAGAAGATCACAAGGGAAATCAGAACTAAAACCTGAAAGGTAACCTAGACTTCTTCCAAGCACAAGATCACTTCAGTCTATCTCTGTAATTATGAGGTGGGAAATCCCAGAGCAATGCCAAATCCTATTTGAAGTATTTTAAAAAGTAAAGCACATTCTGAATAACACTTTGCACATCCCTAAAGCTCTACAACAAATCGTTGAGGTGAAATTTCCTAAAATATTTGTGTGCAACTCCAAGCTCTGCAGAAGCCAGTAAAAATATTCACCCTGTCCCTAGGAGAGGCAAGTCAATATATCATTATAGATAAAGCAAGTGAGGAAGGTTTTCATCCTCTTCACCTGTGTAAGTGTGGCTGCAGCATGCTTCATGAGGGACAGAATATGGCTGGTGGCTCCAGACAGGGACGAGACATTTACTTCAAGTCACAAGAGCAAAGAAACTGTAAGTCCAAAGCCCAGTGGGATATTCTTTCATCCTAACTACTTGTGCAGTGCCTGTCTTCTGCTACCAGTGACCTTGGGTCTCTCACTGGGGCCTTTCTGGCTGGCAGCAGCAAGAGACAGAGTTTATAGGAAAAATGTAACAAAAAAAAAACCAAAAAACCCAAACAATAAAAAACAATGAGGGTAAGAAGAAATCTATTTTTCCTTTAAAATTCAGGGACCTTAAAATTTCTAAAAAACCTGTCACATTTGAAAAAATTTATTAAGGAATGAGATTGTTTTGCAGATTAAGGGATGCAAGATGATAAACTAGTGATACATTTCAACAACAACAAATCTTAGAGTGAGAAAAAAAAAACCAAATTAGTGCTGATGACATTAACACTTCAACTGAACACAGTGCTCCACGAGTCATGAGTCATGTAATTGCTCTGCCACATTTTAGCCCTGGCAATTTAAAAGACTGAAGTTTTGCTTTAACTTAGATTTTGAATCTAAGGAGAAGCTACAGAAAAGACATTCAAAGATTTAAATTCACTGTGACTACTGTTGGCTGCATGCTGGATTTTGAGGATTTTCTGGTTTATATAAAGCTAGCAAAAATTCTATCAAAAACTTTTCCTTTCCTGAAAAAAAAACAAAGGCAGATTGTTTCCTAGCAGAGCATAAAAGAGGGATTGCTGTGTTTTTTATCAGAGCCACCAAAGCAGGTTGCACAGAGGACAGTAAATTTTGTTCATGCTGTGCAGACATTTTGAACCAGATGACAAGTCCAACAGCTCGGATTCTCTGGAAGGTGAGATTTAAGTGGCTCCAAACGAAAATGAAAAGCAAGATTGAGGAACACCAAAGTGAAAGCCACTTGGATGAGTGACAAACACGAATCAATCAGGTTTATTATGCCCTGTTTCTCCTGTGGAATCCTGGGGCCAGGAAGGCAGGGTGCATGACAGGTATATCCAAAAGTGTCAACAAATCTACTGCCTTCAGCTCTGGTGTGCTCCCACCCAACAGAGGCACTGCCAGCACAGGAACAGCCTGTCTGCATCACTGGTGCCATATTCTGGGAAAGCAAAGGCACTGCCCTGGCACATCTCGCTTCATTCTCAGCTGATTGTGCCATATGGTGGTGGCATTTTCATTCCATATTTAAATGCAACATTTGTGTCTCTGCCTCCATCATCAGACCCCTCTGTGAATTTATGGCTGGTGAGGAGGAGGCTGGACTCAGGAAAGGTGGGGGTGATCAGCAGTGTCCTCAGCCCTGCAGTGGACGAGATGCCCTGGCAGTTTGATGAGTGAGGAACAGCATCAGGAAGGCTCAAGTGGAGAAATGCAAAGAAAGCAGCAAGAGGCAGGATTTTTCCTAGAGAAACAGGTGGAGATAAGCAGAGTGGGGAAAGGTGGAAGGATGGGTTCCTGGAACATCCAAAGTGACTGAAGAAGGGGCAGTGGGAGGACTCCTTGGTGCCAAAAGCCTGCAGTACAGAGGCTGTGAGGGCTGGGAGCTGCCAGGGGGAAAAACAGGACAGAAAATGCAGTCAGGCATCACCTGAAGGTCAGCTCAGCCTTGGGCACTGCTCCAAACTTAACAAAACTTCCCTTTAAAGGAAGAGGGGGACAAAAAGCATCCTTAAAGGGGCTCCTCAAAGTTGGGATTTGAAGTGCCATCCATGGATTTATTTATAAAAAGAGATGTTGCAGCAAGGAATGGGGATATTCTGCTGTACCTGGTATAGGAGAAGCAATCAGTGCTATCATGGAACTGTTCTGGGCAAGACCACCAGGAACCAGGGAAGAAAAGGAGTCAGAGCACAGGGACTCATCCAGGGGCAGTGTCCTCACCTCTCTTCACAGAGCTCTGCTCAGTAACTACATTACACTAGTGGGCTGTTCTTTAAATGTATCTTTTTTAGCCTTCAACCTCTTTTTCATTACACAACCACATAAAACAGAGAAATTAAAAGCTACTTCTTCAGTAAGGGACAAACATTTTGTTCTGCTCATGTTTTACAAAACAATACACCTTCTCACCCCATTGGACAACTGCACCCGGAGTCTGAATTTTATTCAAACCAGCATGAGTCAACATTAAAAGTATCAGCAACAGGATATCCCTATATTTTAAGGAAGAAGAAACCTCAAGAAGAACATTAGGTTTCATAATTTGTACAAAATTTTTCTATATATGGCAGAATATTCTACAACTCTTGGCCCTGTGTTGGAAGAACCTCTAGACTATAAATTTGGACTGTTCTTTAGAGAGGCAGTGCAAGTTCAGTTGTTATGCTCTGGATGTGAATCAGGTTGTTTCTGCTGGGTTTGCTGGAGCAGGGAATGTTCTTTAGAGGAGCACATATGTTTTTTTACTGTGAGGTTTTTTCTGTCACTTCAAAAATGTGTTCTTTGCACACTCTCTTAGTCTTTCATTCCAGCCATTGGTACAGAGGAACCAATAAGTCTGCTGGGTTTCAGCCAGTGTGGTGAATTTAATTTTCCAACACTGGACTGTTATTGCAGAGTTTTAAGGTAGTGTAACATTCCATAAAATCAAGCTGTTTATTATCTAGCAGAAATGAAAGAGCTTTGCTTTTCTTTATTCTCCCTTTCTTTTCTCCACTTTGTACTAAGTGATAATATAAATCATATTTTGTACTTTTTTCAGGAATGCATGTTTGTTCTCCTGTGATGCTAAATAAATCTCCAAACATTAACTGTCCCTAAAATATTTGGGGGGGGGGGGTTGTTTTGGCTTANGTCCCTAAAATATTTGGGGGGGGGGGGTTGCTTCTGCTTAGAATATAAACTTAGTCAGCCCCATGGTGGGCAAATAATCTCTTTGTTATGTGATGAATCTGCAGGTCCTTCACAACAAAAGATCTCCTAAAGCACCAGGACCAATCCTTTAAGTTGAGAAACAGTATATCAATAAAGGTCAGTGTGACAATGTGATTTATTGAAATACTGTGCTGCTCCTAGCAGTTAGTATTTTATATTATATGATACACGTCAGGTGTTTTTATTCATATTCGGGTTCCCCACTGAAACCTTGTTCAACCTGTTTTATTATTTATTGTTGCCTTTTAGAGGTGAAAGAAACCAATTTATTCGGCTTTCATAACAATTCCTAACAGGTACAAAGAGGTTAAGGACTAACAGGAAAAATCAATTGGTTAATAAAATAGTTAATTGACTAAATGCTCCTTCCAGGAGGCCCTGAATGCAGACTGTGCAGAACCAAAGGAGGTTCTTTAATTATAATGGCATCTCACTGCATAAAAGCCTCCACTGCAGACAAGGGTTTCAGACCTGAGTGAGCTTGTTCTATTGACATGGTTTACACATGGAGCAAATCTAGGTACATAAGTAATATTTTTTATGATTTTTTTCTATCTACTTCTCCCTTTTATGGTCATGACAGATGGCAAAATGACAAAGAAACTGAAAGATCAGTCAACATTTCACTATAGATCTGGAAAGATTTTTAAGATAAATGTATAAAACACTGACAAACAAATACTTCCCAGTTCTGCCTCATTCTGCTGGATTGTCTGGCAGGATTTTTAAAATTGGTTTTATGGTTCTATTACTTATGAAATCCAGGATTTTTTAAAGGCACAGGGAGATGGGGAGTGACTCACTCTCTTTAATCACTTCTGAATTCATAGGAGAAAATCCAAAATTGGTTTTGGGCACAGTAATGCCAGGCTCTGAATGCCTCTCAGAAAAATACCCAATGTCTTCAGCTTGCTTTGATGTGCCATAGTCACCACTCAGAGGGAACCCCTAACATCTGAGCTCCCCATATTTCCCTGCCATGTTTAATGCAGTTATGAGCACGTTTTAAACAGTGATGTCTAAGGGACACCATTAAAAGTTCAAAAGATATTTACAGTAGGGACAGTCACTTTTTACATATACATGTTGAATTGTACAGTATCGTAAATGTCAAAAAACAGTAATTAAATTAATTTAAATAAATAAATAAATAAATACTAATGAATAAAAAAAGTTGCTTGTGTATTTCCTGCCCCAAGAGGCCAAGGCAAAGCAGGGTAGCATGGGATCTGAATGAGATGCTTTCCTTGGCTTGCCCTCCCCATCCCTCAGCTCTGGAATCAGGAATCTGCCAGAGCATAAAACATTTCAATGGTGAGTGATGAGGTTGCCTGACTGAACACTGAGATGAGCAGCACATGATGAGGCACACAAGGTTGTAGAAGATTTGGAGTTAGTGAATAATCACAATAACTGAGGTGACACTCAAATAATGTCTGCAGAGGTAAAGGAACAAGAGGGTCACTGATTGGTTAACAAGTTACTTGGGGGACAGAAGAGAGCAGTTTGAAATGTGCTTGGATCAGGATATGCACAAACTATTTACATTTTCCATCCTTATCTATTACCCTCGGTTTTCCTCCTGTGATGGTGTGGCCCCCTCTGTCATGCATTTCTTCCTGTACTCTTTCAAATTTCCTGGCATGAGGGTTGCTTTCTTTGTCTGAAAACCAGACAAAGTTACTGGTGGAGTATTTGAAATAAGTCCAGCAGTTTAACACCTGGTTCTGGAAGTAGCTCTGTTATTCTCACATAGCATGGCAAGGCCAGGGCAGGAGTAGCTGAGCCATCTCTTGCTCTGTTCCCTGTGGCCAGCACTGTGGTGGGATGCAGAGGGGAAGCTGAAACTCACTCCTGCTGAGTACCATCCGTCTTAGAGACAGCAGGGGAAATGCAATGCTCAGCCCTGGTAATGCTGGCAACACAATCTTCTGGGCCTATTTGACATTTAATTTTAAATATTGGCATTATTGTATATCCACTTATCAACAAAATGCCTCTTGAGGGTGAATATGCTTTATTCCAAGCCCAGAATGGAGTCCTGCTTTGCACGTCACAGTTACCCAGCCCAGTTACACACAGTGGCATTTCACAGCTCCCACGTCCCACTGCACTCCCCAAGGTGAGTTCAGGGAGCCTGTCAACCCCCTCCAGACTTAATTGGAATGTATTAAAAGCAAATCTTGTGGTTTCAAGGAGGTGAGCTGTGCTGAGCGTTGCCTTTGCCTGGAAAGAACAAGTGGCACAGGTTGATAAAGGACACGCCGTGCAGGGCTGGGTGCAGCACGACCTTCAGTGCTGACATTCAGACAGGAAAGACATTCAAACACTTGGGGTTAAAGGAAAGGGGACTTGGATTAACAGCAAAGTAATGCATTGAAATTCCAAATTATGTAGGAGTCCGTGCAGGCGACAATTTGTCTTGTTTGTTTTTAATTTTAGATTCAATGTCAATGCAAGATTTTTAACTCTCTGGTTACAGCTCTTTATGCACATAATTCTCTAATGTAATTGTGATATAATCCTCAATTTTATTAGGAGTCGAGTTAAAAGGTAGCAATGTGTTATTCAGAATATTACCTTCACTGGCAATTTGAGCAAGTATCATGGCCTGGGAGCTGCTTTTCTGAGGAGGGAGTATGTCTGCCTCTGCAGCTGAGAGCACCTTCAGGATGGAAAGGTGAAGCAAGCACTGATGTTAAACCATCACCAAGGTCAGAACATCTGCTCTGGACAGCCAAAATGGGAGGTTTATGTTAAAGCATAAGCTCTGGACTGCAGTGGCTGAAGGCTGAGCTGTTCCTCCTGCTGTGGGAGTGGGGAGCTGCAGATGGGGCAGAGAGGGGAGGTGACCCCTTACTGTCCCAGCAGGTGTGACAGAGCTGCACCTCCACCATCAGCTCTGCAGGACCACCAGTGCCACACCCAGAGCTTCCCTGGGCTCTGGGCCTGCAACAACGACAAGAAATAAACTCTGATTTTACTGCCCTGAAAAGCCCAGCAATAAAGAGCGGGTAAAAGATTTTCTGAAAAGGGCTGTTCACATCCTTCATTATGAAAATTGAAATTGTGACAGGCTCTGCTGGGCACAGTCCTTTGTTGCACTTCAGCTTCCCTGGCCCAAAAAGTTGCAAACAGTGCTGGCTTGAGATGTTAAATACCAAAATCCTTCTCTTTTTCCAGTGGCTCCCTTGTCCATAAAATCCATGCACTGACATTCTAGGACGTGGTACTGAGGGAGCTACTTCATTTAATTTTGATCCCAAACAAACAGCTTGAGATTTCACGTTGGATAATTGGGCTTTACCTGTATTTTAAACAAAAATCCTTCTCCTTTTGTAAACTGCTTGAGTTGGGAGACATGCAGAGCTTTTGCTGAAAGAAATGCATTAATCCTTTTAAGTTTGATAAAAGGTTCCTTTATACCATACTGTATAGTTTCCTGCTGTGGGACCACATTTGTGTAGAATCTCCATTTGTAGGGAAAGAAAGATACAGACTCCTTCTAATGGATTGAAGGAAAGACTGATAAGGGAAAGTGCTCCACATCTGGACTTAAAATTGAACAAGACCCAGGGGAGGTTTAATGCATTGGAGTTAATGGACATGGTCTGTCTGTTTCCTTTCCTTTTATTCCACAGGTGTCCCCCAGGAGCTGTAGGTGCTCACCCTTTCTTTGAGGTGCAGAAGTGATTCCTTGGCAGAGCCATGGATCCCTGCCTTGCCCTGGTTCCACTGCAGAGCCAGCTCCTGTGTCAGACTGACACAAAAGGCATTGCAATAATCTGCTTCCAAGGAGCAAAGAATAATGTCTGGCCTCTTTTGCTTCAAAGCCAAACTGGTCTGGATTTCTTTTGGCATTTCTGGTATTTTGTTATTATGACCAGGCCAGTGCTAGGCATTGCTGGACAAGCTGGCATTCAATATTCCTGGCTTATTGTATCCCACACATTAATGGTGACCAGTGTCAAGCCTTTTAGACTGTTGCTGTCCTATTCTTCTTCTTATTATTATTATTACTTAATTTCTCTGTCTCTTTTTGTTTAGAATACTCCACTTTTACCAACCAGTGGAGTAAAACATTTTGATTTTCACTTTAGATGTGATGTGTACAGAAGCTACAGTAAAACATGGTACAGATCTTCCAGGCATAGAAGCCTTTGTACTGTGTGTTGAGCTTGTACCTGCACCCAAATTCAGTCCAGTTCAGCCTGGTTCCCAAAAACAATGCAAGCCAAACTTTTATAGATGAGTTACACTTTACATTATGAATTGATTTAATAGAAACAACAAATATGTTGTTACAGCACCAGCAGGGAATGAGATCCTTGTTCTTGCATGTTGTAGAGCATAAGGGAGCACATACAGATGCCAAGGAAAAGGTCAGAGTGAAGTGTTGGGGAGCAGTGCTGGCCAAAATGTGCCCTCCATCAAACAAGCTGGGCCTGAGCAGGTGCCTGCTCTGCCTTCACTGAGCTGCTGCAGCCTCTTCTCCAGCCTCCTGTTGCCACATGGGACTCTTGGAAAAAACATCCCTGTCCGTTCCATCTTTTTTCATGGTGGGCTCTCAGAAATTTTGTGCAACCTCTTAGAACAAGTTCCATCCAATTTTGTTAACTTTTCTGCTGCTTACAGCTAATACAAGGTATCTAAAAATCTCTTCTCAAACACATCATTTGTGTTCCTGTGCCCCCAGCACTGTCAAACCTCAGCCTCACACACACAGAACACGCAGCCACATCACAAAGTATTGCCCCTGTAACTCACTTTGGCCAAAATGAGACCTGGTCTGGCAAATCCTCTTGACTGAAGCCTAGAGTTGAAGAGAAAGTCAGTGTTTTTCTGTACAAAGATATTCAATTTATTGTATTCTGGATAAGTATGGTATTATGTACACATTCTCGCTCCCCATTAAATGGGTCCATAGCATTATTTATGAAAAAAGGAGAATTGTGACTTCATAAGAAGACAAATAGACAAATAACAAGATGCTCTTGTTTATGTGTTGGGGGATGGCTGGCACAATAATTACATCAGAAAACTCTGAGGATCAAAGAGGATTTTTTAATGTCCATTTGGGGCATAGCTCAGAATGCCCCAGAAAGTGAACTGCTACCAGCTTCCACACATGTTTTAGGTTCTGTTCCTTCTGCTGAAGGCTGTGAAAAAAATATCAGCTAATATGGAACAAATTCTTTCTTTTTTTATTTTTTTTAATGTAGATGGTAAGTTCATGTACATCCTGTTGGAAAAGTATTATGCAAAAAAAAAAAAAAAAAAAAAGATGGTTTATGTGTTTGAAGAAGACAGGAAAAGCAATAATGGCAGGCAGTATCAAAGCCTGTGGTGACAGTGTCCAAGAATTCATAGTTTTAAAGAAACCTGCAGGTGGATCTTTAAATGCAGAGAAATCTGCATTTGGGGCATTTTCAGATACCCTCAGATGCTCTGTAAGTATAAAAAAGGTGTCATTCCCTTCATAAGGTGAAAATGCATGGAAATATTTCTGAGGTGTCTCAATATCCATTGAAACCAGATGAAGCATGAATATTGATAGGGACTATTTTAAAAACACCTCCAACTCCCCAGAATTCCCTGGGCCCCACCCAAAGGAGGTGTGGCCTCCTGCCCTTAGGAGAAATGTCCTTTCTCCGCAGGTATTAATCACGCTGACTGATGTTGTTTTGAGTGTTGAATTCAGCCCTCCTTAGCAGCACAAATAAATTCAGCCCTTGAAGGTGATGCTAACAGACTGATGGCCTTATCACTGAGATTGCAAAGTTCTGGCTTCAGCTAGTTTGAGCCTTTTCCCTTTAAATCTTTGCAGTTTAAAATGTTACTTCAACAAAATAAAATTAAAATTACACATGAAAAAGTCCATTTTGTCAAAATGTGATCCATGAGGGAAAGTGAACGAATTTCAAAAGCAATAAGCTGCTTGGTGTTTAAGGGGTTTTTAATTATTAAAACCTTGCGGGATGTACATTTTTGCACCATTCATTGAACTGTGGGTGCAATTTATTTAATAGACACACATTTTACCGGGCAACTTACACCACCAGAAAAGGATTTCAAGCCTCAGCCAAGTGGAAAATCTATCCCAAGGTGTCTGTGCTGCCTAGTAAAAGTAGGAGATTTAAACAGTCTAGATACAAGCTGACTGTGAAAGCACCTACCACTAATGTAAAGCTATGCAGTTCTTAAATGATGCTGACAACCCTCACAAACCTTTAAATAGCCATTTCCAAGCTGGCAGATCTAAATTGCAGGAAAACAAAGTAATCACTCAAGGAATTCTTTGCAAATTAAAACAGTTCCTTCTTGATGCTTTGTGTTTTGGAGCTTCACAAAGACTAATACAGCATCAGAAGCCATTTGCCTATTTCTTTTTGTACCAAATACTTTTTCTACAAAAGTAAATACTCCGTCAGTAATGAAAAGAAATTGGTGGTGCATAATGCAAAGCACAAACCAGAACTGTACATTTTATAGCTGATTCATTAAATAAATAATATATTTGTCCATATCTTATTTTTATGCAAAATAAGACAAGAAGTTACTTTCTCTAGCACTTCTGACCCACTGTAACTACCTGAATGGCACCTTTATTGGGTTTGTATTTGTGTAAAAGCCTAGTTCTAGGTCAGTACACCTTGTGAGGTATTGTGTGTGCTTACAAATGACCCAGAGTTTGTGCTGCTTCTCCACAAAGGATGATAGACAGAGATCCTCTCCAAAATGGAAAGAGGAGAGTCCCCAGAGAGAAAATGCCCCTGCAGACACTCATGCAAGCTGGAACTTGTGGCAGTTATAAAAATAAACCCAATCTCTGATACAGCCTAAAGCAAAGCTTACAAACATTCATGGTGGGAATGTGAAGTTTGAGAACAGCATGAACTGAGATCACAGAGGGCAAAATGCAAATCTAACAACCCAAGAGCTCCCCAGATGTTTGTCTGGCAAAGAGGCTGAGCCCTGGTGGGAATTGCCTCCTGTGCCTGAGGGACTCCATCCCAGGGAGGGATGAGTGCCCTGGCCCTCAGCAGGGACATTTCCTGGCTAAGGCCAGGGGCTCATCCCTGCTCTGCTGCTGCTGCAGCCACACCACCACACATTTCTCTGCTGCAGAAATCCTGCTCTTCCAGCACAGGATTTCACTCCTGGTGTAAAGGAGGGAAAGTGTTGGCCAATAATACACAAATGCTTGAGTATTTCAATATATTTTTTGATATTCCTGTGAAGAAGAGGGATCTGGATAATCTTTGTGGGTCCCTTCCAACTCTGATTATTCTATGAAAATAGCACTCTTTTCTGTGCATAACTGGTTATATCCTTGGTTATGCACATTAATACAGTCACCATTAAAGCTGCAAAGTTAAAAACTAAGTATATTTTCTGAGAGAGACCAAATTGATTTTTATTTGTGACTCAACATATGCTATACATGAGGTGAACAATTACTAGAGGGGCTGTACACTTGCTGGGGGCCCTGTCCTGGGGAGACTTCAGCTGAAAATCAGAGGAGAGAAAGTTTCCACGACTGGGCTGCAAGGGTGTATCCAAGAACTTCATTGAACAAAAGTGTTCTAGCCATTGTAGCACATGGAAAAATAAATCCATCTATTTTTTGGTCAGGTCCAGTTGTGTGAAGAAAACTGACAGTGTGAAGTGTTAAAATGAGATTAGCTGTGCTGGAACACTGTCTGGCAGGGTTAAAATTACTGAGATAATAAGCAGGAAGTGAGAGGGAAGTGTTACATCAGATAATGGATACTGGGAATATTTAAGGGTCTCCAAAACTAATATCCTTCAGGGGCCAACTCTTATCAAAGTGACCAATCTGGGCTGTAACATCCATGTGCAGATAATCAGTGGTTGAAGTAAAATGTATGTTAGCTATCTAGAGGCTGTACTTTGTGGAGCCTCACAAGTGATGGGCATCCAGTTGCTTCCTGCAGAGACAGAGATGTGTGTGTGGATCCTGGCTCTGTAATTCACTGACACCTGACTGACCCTGAGCTCTCAAGCACCAGAGAAAAGCCAGGCATATGGCATAACTTGGTACCTTTCCCTGAGCTCATGTTTCAGAACATTGGCTCTTCCATTCTTGCACTAAGGAAAGGTCCAAGAGCCCTGGGCTCTGTGTTATTTTCAAACCCAGGCGTGGCTGGGCACCTGCCCAGCATAACTGCACCAGCTCAGACCAGGAGTGTCAGTGAGTCCCACTTCACCTTTCTCTTTTGCATTCCTGGCTGCTCTCACAGGAGTTTTTATCAGAAAGCTTACCTTGCCAGGAAGATGAAAAACAGAGAGCAGGAAGTAGGAGAGGCAGTTTATGGCATGGCCTTCAGCCCTTTATTTTTGAAAGGACTCTTCCTGCAATTTATGTCAGTTTGAGTTAGAAGTGTGTGTTAGTTCTGCCCTTGAGGTGTGGTGCAAGTACTGATGATAGCAAATATTCATCTCTGGCAAACATTTCACTGAAATGAGGGACTGACAATTTATTAAAGCTAATTTCCAAAGTCACATCCAAATCTCTCCCCATTCATTCAGCAAAACCTGCAGTAGTTTAAGGTAAGTACCAATACACAAACCCTTTTAGCATTATTGCTCTGTTCACTGGGGGGACACTGTAATGAAACAAATGGATTTTTAAAGATGTGCATTACAAGAACACAGTAGTATTGGTGGGGAGGCCTGAAATGGAGGACAGGTTATTAAATTAATAATGCCAATAATTGCATCAGCCACTGTCTCTTGAATACCTTCCTAATGTGATACAAGATTTAGCAGTGGGGCTCAGGGCAGAATTCTCTCTGCATCTCTCATTTGGTGTGCACAGCAGATGTTGCTGGAGCTACTGAACTTGTTTCTCTTAGAGCTGGGATCCCTGTAGCTGACCTAAGGAGCAACTCAGAGCTCAGGACAGGAAAAACACTCAAGTCTGAACCTAAATTCTCCCATAGGTCTCCCAATGCAAACCAAATTCCCTGCTGCCACTGCTAAATTGTGATTGACCCCCAGACCCAGCAGCTGAAAGCCATCCTCTTAGCTATGTATATATTATGATACAGTACATTTCCCTCTGCATTATGATGCAGGAATGACTGTCAAACATTAGGTAAACTACATGCTTGGAAGGTTTTTTCAGTGGAAATCATGTGCTGGAAATAAATTTGTTTTATTGCTGCTAGTAGTTAAAAATCTGTCATCGGTTTGAAAGGTACAGAAATATGCTTCTGAGGGAATATTGTTTTCCAGATGATGACAGAAGAACCATTTTAAACTTTTTTTGATAAAGAAACCCATGCAGATGATAATAACAGTGATGATAAGCTGGCAAGAAACTTGTTTTTCTTTTACGGTGACATATTGCATTTTTTATATGGATGGGGAGACAATTTGACATGATCCATTTGGCCATCTTCATTAACAGCCTAGTATGGCAACAGAAAAATGAAACACTGCAAATGTGTAATGAAAGATAAAACAGTAGGTAACTTCTGATAAGCATATTATGGCTCATCCATCTTGAGCAAACCTGAGTTTATGAACTTTTCTTCAGCAGCAGGGGCATAAGTGCCTGACTAATAATAACAGAAGTTGAGTTCAATTGCTCCCTTCACAGAAAAGATATAATTCAAAATTATCTGAACCAATGAACCTGCTTCACATTGCATTCATTTTCAAAACCACTTTTTGAAAAGCCACATCCTGAACCTGACCATTATCATCTTCAGCCACTAATCTCCATTTCAAAAGCCCCGAGCTGAGCAGTCCAGGACCATCAGTGTAATTATTGTATATATATTTCTATTGACACTCTCCAGGCTTTTTTCAGCAGGTGGATTTGAGCTGAGTGTGTATTGTCAAGGTTGTTGCCTCTTTGGTTACTGAGAGGTGTGTAATGGTTCTTCTCAGAGAAGAACAAAAGAACTTGTCCTTCTGAAGGGATACACATCCCCACCGAGCATTTTTTAAAACTAGATTTTCTTGCTGGAGATATAATTAACATGTCACTGAACTGTCCTTGGTGTGTCCCTTGGACTCACAATGCATCACATGAGATAAACTCAGAGTGTCACCTGAATGATTGTGAGGCTGTATTGTGTGACATTTTAAATTGAGAAGGCTGGATATGTGTGGCTGCTTTTTTTTTTTCCTTTGGAAGAAGAAACAAAAATCAATTTACAAGCAGCAAATATTTTCTTTCGTACTGAGGACACCTCTGGCCTTAATTTGGGCAGCTGGCCAGACAGCAGCTACTAGCTGAGATTTATAGCTGCACTTTAATTTCCTTGAGTAGCATGCACACAGATTATCCTGTATGAGCACAGATTCTGCTCCTGTGGGGAGCTATGGTGCAGTTAATTGGGCATGGCATTTGGAGGCAGGAGATCTGGTCCTAGTTCTGATTCTGGGACTGACTGTCACTTCAGGAAAGGCACTTTGTGTCTGAGTGTCTGAACTAGAGGCAGTAATATCAGTGTGCTTTACCAATAAATTTCTCAATAAATGGGCAATTAAAAAGTATTAACACCAAATAACTGTGGCCAGCAATTTCAGTGTAGATATATCATTCCCTGAATATAGCTAATTATTGTCCCAGTGTCAGCCTTTTCCTCTTACCCTCTTTACTTTCATTGGCTTTGCCATTTCTAGCTATACTTGGATGTTCTGGCTCAGCTCCTATTAAACTCAATTTTTAAGTGAATCTGTACAGTAAGCTTTGTAATATTTCAAAGACATTCTGGGCTTGGGCAGCTGGGCCAGATGCATTTTCTGCCAGGGCTGACCACAGTCCAGGATTAAGGGCATCCTTGCTGCAGCACACACAGTGCGTTGCAAAACAATGCTGCCTCAAACAATGAAACAGTTGTGGCACAAAAACGGCTCTTTATTGTCTGCTTAACTGCAGAGATTAATGTGATCAAATGCTGCTGATCTTCTATGGCTAGATGCAAAATTTTAAAAAATAACAGCATCATGGGAATAGAAGTAATACTCAGTGGGAATTTTTCACTGAGGAAAGAATGCAATGAGTTAAAAATTTTGGTGCTAGAATAAAAGGACAAAGTGTAAATTGAAGATAGGAGAAAAATTCTGTCCCCACTGTGGCTTATGTCTTTAAGAAGATTTTGTTTGTGTCTCATTTCATTTTCCTCTGTGTCTTATGAACTATTATAGGTCAAAGCCAGTGAATATTGCTTACAGCTTAAGAAACAAGAAAATCAAAGTCATAATCATTTATTAGAGCCTTTAATGACATTTCTCATTTGGCTGTTGGTTCTTCATGCATTCACCACTGTTGGGAGCTTAGTCTTTGCTTTGGGAAGAACTCACTTGCTTCCTCTGGGTTTCTTTGTGCCTTTGATTGCCTTGGAATTTTTTACAGGGAAAAAACAAAACAAAACAAAACAAAACAAAACAAAAAAAAACAAACCAAAAAACCCAAAAAGCTAACCTCTTGGCCACTCTCTGTGCATGGTCTCTTAAAGAAACTGCAACTTGACCAGGTACTGAGTGTGTTTGCTTTACCCTTTACAGCCGGTAAATCCAGAGCATCCCAAAATACCATCTTTGCAAATCTATTCCAACTCGGAATTGATAAACATTTCCCCACTTGTTGTGTACCAGTTCTCTCCTGGATGCTGCTGGAAGAACCCAATAAAAGGCACTTTGGCAAGATGGTTCTCAGCACCTCTGCTGGTGTTTGCCTGGAAACAACCAGAACTGGCTGCTGTGGTTCTCTTGTCTTGAGGTTGTTCCAAAATCTGTGCTTTACTAAGGAGGGTTGGTTAAACATTTTGCTAAAAACAACATTTGATTTTCACACCAATTCTTGTATGAAAGCTGCCCACTTTCCTTTATTTTCTATGGGTAAAACAAGACTAAATAGTCATCAAGATTTGCTTTTCAAAATATTGCTTCCATTGAGCTGGTATTTATTATCTTAAAATTTCATTAGGAGGGATAAAAGAAAATAATTTCCACTGAAATTCAGTATTAATGACACTATTAAGCATTATAGATCTGATTAGATGACAGTGGTTTACATGAGAGGTGGATCTACTGGGTTATCAGTTATCTTTTTACCAGGGTAAATACTGTGATTTAAGAGCCCTGATGAATGTGGGGCATAAGCAATAGTTATTGGGACAATGATAGGGAAATTTCAGGGAAGAAAGAAAAAGGATTTTATGAGAATCTCAGGGGGAAACCTCAACAATGTTCATAACAATTCTCAATAGAAACTCCTGTTCTGATTCAGTTTATTGTTGATATAATTCCAGAGTTTTAAGCTATATGATGCAATCTGATAAAGTCCCATCACCTCAGTGAGGATTTCAGACAAGGTAGTTTTGGGGAAAATGAGAGAAGAGTGCTGGTGTGGGAGAGCTGTCACATTAGTTGCAATTTTTTTTGCCCATACTGTAAACCCTGAAGCCACAAAGAAGTGATCCAATGCCAGAAATAATGCAGTTGTGATAGGGGCCAGGTTCTTGGTCACAAAACCTTCTTTGCAGAGATTCAGTCCTTGCAAGATTCAAACCTCCCCCTGTGCATTGCAAAATTACCTATATGTGCAATCTATTTTGTTGATTTAAAATCTAGTTTGCCAGGAACTGCAATCCAGTATCTTCATTATAATTGTTATATTTTTCTAAACTTCCACGTGCCACTGAAAATTAAGTGAAACTGGAATAAATGGTTTTGTCAACTGCATAATCCTTAAGTAAGTTTAATGCTCACCACTGCCATTGGTATTCAATATCACTAGATATTTTACCTTGCATAATCACTGATGGACATTGATTTTGTCTTTGCTCTTCACAGCACAGCAAAATTAATGTGAAAGTCAGAGTTAAATGAGTCCCAGTGCTGTCCTCCGCTCTGCTGAGAGTACATTCCAGATACTGAAGAACTGGCAACCAGCTCGAACCTCCAGTGTCTTGTATTGCAACAATTAATGGATATGAATAGTCCTCGGAGGGAGGATTTGGGTTACCTTTGAATCAACTTTAGAGGTTACACTCCTGAAGCAGACAACGAGGTTAATCTATGGTACTTTATGAACTGAGTAATTCTCTTCTTTAAATTAAATTATAAACTTTAGTTCTTGTCTTTTCCTCTATGAAAATTATGCCAAGTCACTTGTAAAGTGTTAGCAATGAGAACTTAAATTATTATAAAGTTTAGGGACGGAAAAATATTTTATTATGTACTTAATCTGTTTTTCTACTCTTAATGAAGGGGTTGGCAATACTTGCTCCTCTATTTTTTTTCTTCTCAGTCTAGAGCAGTTTTTCAGGCTTCATTTAGGTCATGATCACATCATACACCACAAAATCCATGGTGGCTGTGAGGCCAGGGTTGGTCACATGAATACAGCAGCCAAATACATCAGGAAAAACAAGATCTAACTGAGGGCAACATGTGGTTAACAGCTTTGGAGTCAAGGGTATATGGGACAAACTTCTGCTTTGCTTCTCTGCTCTAGAGGTGGATGGATTGGTATTGTATCAGCTTCAGAGGCTGAGCATAAATCAAAGCAGAGAGCAGCAACCTTGTAGGAATTTCACAGCTGCTTTTTGGGGAGCACATGTATTGGGAAGAATGGGTTAGATGTGGAGGAATGGGTTAAAAGTGGAGGAACGGATTAAAAGTGGTAAGGAATGGGTTAAATGTGGAGGAATGGGTTAAAAGTGAAGAGGAATGGGTTAAAGTGGAGGAATGGTGACTACCCATGTGAGCGGCAGCCAGTGACCCTCTGGCATGGACTGATTCAAGGTTTAAGGTGCCTCTGTCTCCACTGCCTGGGGTTGCTTTGGGGATGCCCCAGCTCGTGAAGGAACAGAAATCAAGTCACTCTTTGCTTGCTAGCCATGAGTTTGTGGTTGCTCCAGTTACCTGCCTGTGTCAGCTCACACAACAGTTATGAAATGGTAATTAATATTCATGGGTAGGTGCAGAGGGGTGCACATATGCAAAGCAGCTATTCTGCCCCATGCTATTTCTGCCCCATCTCTGCAGAGATGCTCCAGGGAGTGGTGAAAAGGGTGGGCAGGGTCCTCAGGACTGATTATCAATATTGCCGTCTAAGGTCAAAAATTATAAGTTCTCCAAGGAGTGTGAGATCTAGGAAAGAAAGGCAGAATGGTTTTAGAATCTGAGGTTCCTCTCTGCTTTGTCAGCACATAAAAATATGTGGTAGTTCCAACCCAAACAATTGATTTTTAGGGTATACAAAAGAGGATACAAAAATGTATGTCAGAGAGACCCAAGCTTTCTGACTTCACAGCCCACAGAGCAGAACCTGCACTGGGAGGAAAAGTTGCTTCAAGCTGTGTGCT
Organism: Toxostoma redivivum; assembly: GCA_013397375.1. Classification (NCBI taxonomy): domain Eukaryota; kingdom Metazoa; phylum Chordata; class Aves; order Passeriformes; family Mimidae; genus Toxostoma; species Toxostoma redivivum. The sequence continues at coordinate 140,240 of VXBI01001120.1, forward strand.
GATTTGGGCTGAGATTCTCTTTCCAGGGGCTGGTGTGGGGCTGTGTTTTGGATGTGTGCTGAACTCAGGGTTGATCACATGGAGGTGTTTCTGTCATTGCTGAGCAGGGCTCTCCTGCTTTTTGTAGGGCCATGCTGGGGTGGGGGCTGGGGCTGCCTGGGAGGCTTGGAAGGGACACAGCCAGGACAGGTGACCCCAGCTGACCCAAGAGATGTCCCAGACCATGTGATACCATGCTCAGGATATGCAGTGAGGGGAAAAAGGAGGAAGGGGAGATGTTTGGAGAGAAGGTGTTTGTCATCCCAGATAACCATTCCATGGGATGGGGACCTGCTCTCCTGGAGATAACTGAACACCTGCCTGCCCATGAGAAGCAGGGAATTCATTCCATGTTTTGCTGTGCTTGTGTGCATGGCTTTTGCTTTCTCTATTAAACTGTCTTTAGCTCAGCCCAGGAGTTTTCCAGCTTTTACCCTTCTGATTGTCTCCCTGATCCTGCTGGTAGGGAGTGAGTGAGGGGCTGCAAGGGGCTGGGGGCTGGCTGGGGTTAAACCATAACAACTAGGAAGAAAACAACAGAAATTTAAAAAATAAAAGCAAGAAAGAAAGGGTTTGGAAATGCAGCTCTTGCAGCAGGTTATCTCTGATTCTGCTTTTTCTGGCTTCGTGGTGCTCAGGTATTTTCTTTGCTACTATCAAAGGACCATTCCTTATACAAAAGCAGTGGCTCAGGATGGGGCAGGGACTCTTGCAAGGACTTTTATCCAGCACAGGAGGCAGTCTTTGTTCTGAGAGGAAAACTTCTTCTGCAGAAAAACTTCAATTGTGTGAAAGAGAGAAAAAAGGGGTGGGGGGGAAGGAAAGGAGGAAAGAAACAAAAGAAAGAAAGAAAAAGA
>VXBI01001120.1:146053-168865 GCA_013397375.1 Toxostoma redivivum
CAGGCTCCCCCAACACCCCCCTTATCTTCACTAACATCATTTTCACACAGACAAGCCTGGCCTGGCTTATCTTTGAGGAGCCTTTTCAGTGTGCCAGCTTCTCCAGGAAAAGTGCAGTGGTAGTCTCAGCCATAGGCATTTAGAACTCCCACTTTTCTTCACTTTCTTGAATTTATCCTCATCATTCATTAGCTCCTTCTTTTGCATGACAGTCATATTTCCTCTTTCCTTGTGTTGCCAGCTTGTTTTTCGAAGTACCAGTGTATAAAAAAACAGAACATAAAGAAATTATCCCCAAAATAGTGCTCTGGAAGGAGCTAGGTGTGATGCTGTTCAACATTCTCTGAAAATAATTTCTTCATTATTTTCTTTTGTCTTGCTTTGCTGCCGGGGTTTGGGTTTTTTTTTCTTTGCTTTCTCTGCTGTTCCTTTCTCCCCTTCCTGCTTCTTGTCCTCTGTCCTTCACTGTAATATTCACACCAGTTGATCCTCACAGTTTGTGCCATGAAGCAGTAAAATGGGACATCAGGCAGCGTGACAGACAGCCAGCAGGACAGACAGCCTTCCCCTCCTCCTGCAGGGGGCTGATTCCCTGTGTCCCTGCCCGTGGCTGCAGGAGCAGCTGGAGTGTGTGCTCTGAGCAGGCACAGCATATGCTCACACGTGTAATGAGCAGCCTTCCTTTCATGTGCTCCTCAGCATTGTGCTGGGCATCTGCAACAAGTGCTAGAAGGAGGAAAGCCCATTCTATATGAAGTGCTGAGCACAAAAGAAGGAGCTTATCAGATTTTCCATCAGTAAGAAAGGGCTGCCAAAAAGACGAGGGCAGAAAATGAACCCCCGAATGATTTTCCCATTTCTGCTTTGCTCGAAAGCATGCACAGTTACTGCTTAGTCTCAGCTTATGATCTCTTGCCAGCACCAGCTGATTTTCAGAAATGGAGAATAAGAGCTGCTGACAGCTGTGCCCTGCACGGGAGCTGCCAAACTGCAGCCCAGCCTGTCAGGCTGCCATGTGGCTTCAGGCCAAACAAGACATCGATGACACATATAATGAGATACTAAAGGAAATAGCATGTATCATGAATTCTAAGGAGAGCTGGCAGAGCACAGGGATGGCCTTCTGTTCCTAAACACAGGATACAGTGGCACGGGAAGGCTGAGTCTTCATTAGAACTCTGTGTCTGAACCTGAAAGGGGAAAATGAGGAAATGTAGCACCCCAGGTATAACGAGGGGAATGATGAGTTATGCCAGAGTGATCATGCTGGAGTGGCACCTGGCTGTGGTTTTGGAATAGGGAAAACTGGCACTTGAATAGAAAAGGTATGGAGAGAACACAGGGAAAGGTATAAAGCAATGGTAAAGCAACAGAAGTGCAGACTCCAATTTGGGGGTAAAAGAAAAAAGGGGAAACAGCAATTGCTGTACTATGATAGATCCAGACATCTAAGTTAAAGAACCAGTGCCACTGAAAAAGTGGAACAAAATCAGTTGGGCCAATTAGGAAGAATTAACATCTTGCAAATGCCATACATGTTTTGGAAGATGTTAGTCTTTATCTAAGTTAATAAAGAATGTATTGAACTCCTGACAGATTATAAGAAAGGGAGTCTGAGAAGATGCTTGGAAAGTGAAAATATACTTGAAAGTCTGATGTTGTTCTTAAAAAAAAAAAAATCTCAATTTTCTCTCTATATTCAATCTGTATTGGGTCAACAGCATTTTGAAACCTGTCCTATGGCCAAGAGTGAACAGAGATATTTTTATCTGCTGCTACCCTTGCCTTAACACAGTCAGAGCCTCTCTGTCTCATCCTGAAATGCCTTTCCATGGCACATGTCTAAATGTCACAATTCTTAGACAATATGCTTATTTTAATATCTTTGCATCTTGGGTCTTCACTGGTAACACTCTCCAGCAAGACACTTCTCTGGAGTCTTTTAATTCCTTACTGTCTCCTCAAAGCCTGAATTTCTGCCTAGTTCCAGAAATTTATCTCTGAAATTGTACCATCTCCTGAGAGATGTACAAGTATTGAACATGTACTACCCTGTGGTAGTAACCCCTGTGGTGTTATAGACTGAATTGGCTGTGCTACAGCTCCTTCTAGCACAGAGAAAAGGAAAAAAAAAAAAAAAAGACACCCTGGCTATATCCTCATTGGCAGTGGACCAGAAGCCTTGGTAATGCTACTCATTGCAGTGGGAAATTCTCATGAAGGAAGCACTCATCCATAATCACTGAGGTTTTCTGAACTGGAAAGAGGCTTATAAATGCCATGGATTTCTTTCTGCTCTCAGTAATCCATCAGAATATACTTCTCTCAGCCACCTCGCACATATGCCAGAAAATCCCCAAATAATCCAGTCTAGCTTCTCCCGTGGTGCTGGTTTTCATCATCTTCAAAGAGTCTGTACTGCAACTGCTGAGAGGAAACAGCTCCAGGAAGCATGTCAGCTCTTCCATTCCAGCAGAACCCAGCTGGGAGCAGATCTAGAATGTTCCTCCCTCACAGGCATTTTATTGCCAAAACAGATATCTACTTGTCTAGTGAGCCATGGCTCCTTTCTTTATCGTGCTGCTTTGCTGGCCAGGACTCAGTTCAGATTTTGCCTTTGATTTGTGAAAACATTCCCATCAGAAGTGCCCTGTTCCCAGTGCTGTGCCTTGTGCTGGGTGTCTTTGGGAAGCTTGGGAAGATGCTGTATCTGCAGTGCATGTTGGTATGCTCACCTCTCCCTTCTTGCATCGTTTCGTTTTCACCCCAAATAGGATACACATGATCTTGTCATCCTGTTTCCTGACAAACTATGAAAACATGGTGTCATCATCAATAAATGGGTGAATCTACACCGGTGGGTGTGTTACCTTTTTGTTTATGCTGTGCTCATGCCACAGCCTTTTCTGCACAAACCAAAACAAGGACCTTCAGGTAGCCCCTAACTGCACATGGGCAATAAAATACTTTAGGCAGATCTTCCTGTTGGACTCCTGCCTCATTTCAGGAATTTTCTCCTGAAATAGCAATTCAGAGCATAAACTTTAAGACCCAACAGAGAACTCATCTTCTCAGTAAGGCTCAAGGTTCCTGTTCTGCACAGAAGGAAAGATGTCTGAACAGGACCAGTTAAGTTCACTACAACCATGATCCCCATCTCTTCTTTATAACCTCTTCTCTGGTTTCAATCCTCTCTTACCTTAGCTCTCTTCAGGATGGTTGAGAATTTCCCTCCTGACACACACAACATACCCTCACACTTTTTAATGGGGAAATATGTCTTATGAATTACATATTACCTCTTTTATTCTTTTTGTACTTTATGCATTTGAAATTCTCCACATTTAAGAGAGGTTATGAAAGGTATAAAAAGTTTGTGCTGCTTCATGTGATACAATGACTTCACAATCACCTCATGCTTTTTACAATGAGCCTTCTGTCCTGCCCATGGATTCCTTGGTAGGGATGCCTGCTCTCACTGCAGCTCAGTGTAGTTGAGCAGTTTCTGACTCACTCCTGCTCTCCCCTTTCCTCCAGAGGCTGCACTCCTTGGCACTGATGACATCACTGCATGGTGCTTGCTCACTTGCCCAGTTTTGTTAAAATTATCTAGGCTAATTAACCATGCTTAATAACAAGGGGTTTTTAACCTGGCTCATTCCCACACAAGTGGGTTAGGGAAACTGCTTTTGTATTTAAATTATCCAATAGGAATGTTGTCATTTTCCAAGAGAGAGTGAAGGATCTAAGTGATAGATGAGGATGATCAGCAGCAGGAGATGATGGCTGGGGTAGGCTCTAGCTGAGACAGACACATCTGGCCGTGGCCCAAACTGCCACAGTGCTCAGTTTCCTGGGGCAGAATTCTTTTGTTGTGATTTTGATCTTCCTATTATAGAAACCCATGAAAGGCAATTTTAAAAACTCTTCCCAGTAAGTCTAACATAGACACAGAGAATCAGAAAAGTATGTGCTGGTAGAGATCTCTGGAGATTATTTGTTCCAACCTCCTGCTTGGAGCAGGGCTACTGCTAATACAGTTCAGAAGAGCTGCAGGTTTTCCTGGCCAAGCCTTGAAACCTCCACAATGATGGATCCATTATCAATGGATTACTTGTTCCAGTGCTGCAGTATCTTCGAAGATAAGGAATTTCTCCTAATCCCCAGCAGCAGCCCCATGAGCTGTAGTTTGTAGCTGCTGACTCTTGTTTTACCATCTGGCACCTCTGAGGTTTGCTTCCATTGACTTGCAGCTTCCTTCAAAACAGTTTAGGCTGCTATTAGGTTGTCCTTTAGCATCCTCTTCACCAAAGTCAGGGAGCCTGAGTCTCTCCTTGGAGGTCACATAATTCTGGTAATTTTTCACGTGTTTCTGCCCAGTTTCTCATATCCTTCTTGCCCTGTGCAGCTTTCCAAGGTGTGTCCTTTCCCAGCTGGATGCTGTTCCAGGTGTGGCCTTACCAGTGCCAAGCAGCAGGGAATAATGCCCTGCCTCATTCTGCTGGCCATGCTGCTGCCCCCACGCCCTGGATGTAGGGTGTCTCCTCTGTGGGTGGTATCCAGCCTGGCACTGCCACCCTGGGCCCTTCAGCCTCTGAACAAGTAGGATTCTGCACTCCTACAGAGAGTTTCACTGAGGCTCATGTTGGCCTCACTCTCAGTTTGCTCTGGGTCACTGTGAAGTGGCAGGTTGGGGTTTGAATGCTACCCAGCTCCTCCAATTTAGCATCATCTATGACTGGTTGCTAATTAACCTTTGAGCCCAGCAGTCCAGCCAGTTTTCAATCAACCTGATGTTGATTAGTCCAGTCCATACCAGAACACAAACAATACTAAATTAATCCTTTGAAATAACAGAAAGTGGCAGCATGGTCCAATATTCTGTTTGCAGTGAATCCCAGTTTTTAAGTGTACCTTCCTTGCATCCAAGCTAATGCTTAATAATTAGTATGTGTATGACTCCTGTTCTGCTAATGTTACTTAAACAATAAAGAAAATTAGTTTTATTTTCTCTCTTTGTAAAACCATTCCATTACTCCTAAAACCACAAATTCTAACTTTGCTTTTCTATCCAGGATTTCTCCTTTCTGTGAAAACCTGCCGTTATTCAGGCACGTGCTTTTCCACCTTGTCACAGTGCTCTTGACTGATCTTCACAAAGGAAAGGCTCTCCTGGGGGAATAACTTTTGGCTGGATTAACAGCAGAGAGGAAGTTTTAATTGGACCAAGTCTGAAAGGCATTTCACCAAGTTGTGTAATGCTGGGTTCCAGTTCTGGGAGCAGAGACATTCAGGCCCAGTTTAGTGAGTTGCAATGTGTGTCCAGCTGAAGGGAAACAGCCCCTGTGTCCACAGCATTTGTAAATCCTGCCTTTGGAATACTGGCCTTCATTTCCAGTGCTGAGAGGCTGCTCAGACTGAAGGGGTTTGGATGATGAGTAACAGAAGCTGTGAGGGGATTATTAAAGGGAGATTATGAGTACTAAATATTCACTTCTTGGTCAAGGAATGACAAAGGGGGATATACTAATTATCTCCCAGTATTACAGAGCTGCAAACTTCAAAGAAGGAAAGCCATTGTTTCACACTGTCACAAGGTATAAAACTAGGATTAATGAGGTGAGATTTAACAAAGGAAGTGTAAGCTCAATATCTTCCAAATCAGAGATTAGTCAAAGGAATGCTTTGCCAAGGAATTAAAACAGTGGTATCTTAATTCTTCTGTCAGAAGAGGGCAAGGTTAGAGGCAACAAAATCAATTATTTTCCCCAAAATTGAAATTTTTCTCTAAATTCAAGAACCACGTATGCAAGTTGGGCCTAGAATTTAGGGAAGAATAGGAAAGTTTCATTTCTTTTTAAAATATTCAATTTATTTTCTTGATAAGAAGCTAGGATAATGAAGTGCTTAATCCTAAGACTGTTTTTGTCACTAAGGTTCTTAAAGTATGTATAAAATGTCTATATAATAAATACAACAATTTCATTCTTGGTCTTAGTAAAAGGCCATTGAGTCAACTGATTTCAAATTAAGTTGTGTTTGGTCTATTGTGTGTGTAAGACAGATATAAAATCACAAAACACAGGAAAAATAAATTTGCCTGTACTACTCTGTTACCCGTTAAATTCTTACACAATATTCCAGTCCTCTGTAACTGATATTTCTGGAATGTATGGGGTATCAAGTGGGGTCCAGCCATAAATCTCTGTAACAATCAAGTTAGGAAGGATGTGACACAGACACTTTGTTCCTTATAAAAGAGAAACTTGAATTGCACTAGTCCAGTCTGGACACAATGACAGCACGAACACGAATCCTGACATATGCATGTGAGAGCACACATTTTAGTCTGGTCACATCCCTGAAGTGGTAATAAGAGATCCTGATAACGTGTCAAATGTCAGGCTCCCAGTCCCTGTCCTCATCGAGCAGTGCAGCTCCATGTCTGACCAGGCAGACAAGTGCCACCAATGGAGGTGACAGTGTGAGGAGCATTCCTGAGCAGGGGGGAGGGCTGAGCAGGACCATGTCAGCCTCACCAAAATCAAATCTCTGAAAGTTAAAGGACATCCCTAATTGAGGCTCCCACAGTAATTTTTTCTTTCCCAGAAAATGCTGAAGTGAAAGTTGCTGGCACGCCACTGATCTTTGTCCCAGCAGTGGCTGTTCAGGGCAAAGTGCCTGGAGCTGGGAGAAAGCAGCAGCAGCTTCCATGGAGGTCCAAAAGCAAGCCTGGGGCCCCTGAGGTCCATATGGCAAAAAACAATGTGAGCCTTGTGTTTATCAAGGTAATTGATGTAAAACTGGCCCTACTTCCTGAGGCTGCAGTTGTCCTCTGTGCAGTGATAACTGTGCCTGAAGTGGCTCCTGGAGAGCAAACCTGTATCCAGAAGGAGTCCCTCAGACCCTGGCTGGGAATGAGGTATCAGCACTGTAAAATGAGGCCAGTAAAAGATATATTATACATGAAAAGCACCGGAGTGATATTGAAAGGACAAGTGAAAGGAAAGCAGAATAACAACTTTCAAGTGTTTAATTTCATAGCCTCAGCTTTCCTTAAGTATATTTTGCTTATAAGCTATATGAGTATGTATATAAAATAGTAAAATATTTATTGTAATGCACTGCTGGCATATAAATCAGTGATACACTTTTACAACAGTGACAACAAGTTATTCTTACAGACATTGAGTGTTTATGTACACACACATCACTTTTAATGTACAAACTCATAGTAGACCCTATTTTAAGGGGGGTAATGAAAAAGCCATAACTTAGCTGGTTTGAACTACAGACATGAGGAGTATGGAATGATTTAGCAGGATGCTGGAAAGTAATCTGCTACTTGCAAAAATATTGAACTTATATTTAATACACTGGAGATGTTGGGACTTCAGATTTACCTGAAATATTCCCTTGCTAGTGAGTCAGGGCTTGTTAATAGCCTATGCAAATGTAAACTGGTCAGAGACCAGCCCTCCCCACAGTAAAAGTGTGAGGGGATGAAAGCAGTTCCTCCTCTCAGGCACCAGCTTGAGCTGAGATTTTTACAGAATTCACAGAATCACTGGGTTGGAAGACACCTTCAAGATCACTGAGTCCAAGCCCTAACACCTCAACTAGACCATGGCACCGAGTGCCACATCCAGTCTTTTTTAAACACATCCAGGGATGGTGACTCCACCACCTCCCTGGGCAGACCATTCCAGTACTTTATCACCCTTTCTGTGAAAAACTTTTTCCTAATATCCAACCTAACCTTGACGTAGCTTGAGGCTGTGTCCTCTCATTCTGTTAGTTCCTGCCTGCTGAAAGAGACCAACCCCACCTGACTACAACCACCTTTCATTTTATTTTGTTATTGCACCAGGATTAAATTATTTTAAGGATCAGGATGTCAGAGCCTGTGCCATGGGAAAGCTGGGGCCGAGCTGGTGATGAATCCTGGTGCGAGTGTGGGGGAAGCAGCTGCCAAGGGCTCTGTCCCAGCTCAGGGGCTGCAGTGGGACTGACAGAGGATGGTCACAATGGGAAGGTTCCTTAACAGCTGGACCATTCTGTGGCAGAAGAAGGTGAGTACTGCTTGCACAGGGCAGTTCTGATTTCTCTCCCTCAGAGAAGGCACAAAAACTGTTCACAGGGTAAAGCAACAGCCCAGCAGAGACCTAATGAGCGCTGCTGAGGAAGCCCAGCTGGAGATGCAAACACAAATAGGGCCCACACTCAGCTCATTGTGAAGACAATGTCCCAGTGCTGTGATTTCCAAAGGGACTGGCTGCTCTGTAAGCCCCCTAACAAATCCTTACAGAGCCGGAGTCAGGCTGTGCTCAGACACCCAGCATGGACAGTAACACATGGCACAGTGGAGCTGGCTGCATGGAGCCTTCTCACACAGCTGAAGCAAACATTAAGCTGCTTCTGGCCAGAGCACCTGAGCAATTCACCTGAATAGGAGCAGAATCCCATTAATGGAGATGGCTGTGAAGAGGAGCAGGCCCGTGTCCCTGCGCTCAGAGGGCTCAGGTGCCAGGCTGGATCAGCCTGGCTCTGCACGGGCTCCTGCCTGCTCCAGCACTGGCTCTGCCGTGGCTCATGCTGCCTGCTGAGGAGGAAAAGCACTGAGCTGTGCCATGTAAATACACCCCAGGAAAGCAGAGAGGGATAATTAAATCCCTTAGAGGATGTGCACATTATCCTCCTGAATTTGGCCCCAAATAGTACAGCTTATTATATACATTTTTATCAGAAACTTGAGGGGAAAAGAGGACTTCTGGGTTTGTTTTTGTTTGTTTTTGCTTCAACATTTAAACTTGGAGATGTTTGTTTAATATCTGATAGTTAATTTGTATCCACACTGCTTTGGTGTTTTGCAATATGCAAAGGGCCAGCCAGAACCTGTGGAATTAGCTGCATTTCAAAGGTTACATTCATGTAGAGCTCAGGAAATACTTTGGGAGCTTCTGAAAGAAAAAGATGTGTATACAGTGAGAATTGATATGTGAAACATCAAAATGAATTCTATTTTTACAGCTAAGCCCTAAACCCTGACAAATAAGGGCTTATAGATGAACCAGTGACAGCTCCTTTGCTTTTGCAACAGGTGATGAAATAGTGAATGGAATGTGAAATTTATCATAAGACCTAAAACATGTAGGAATAAGATAACCTTCACAACTATATATATTTTTTTTTAATTTGCACTCTGCTAAATGGTTTGGGTTTTCTTTTGGTGACCCCCCCCCTATTCATCAGCTTTGTCTTTCTAATATGTCTTAGTACAAAAAAAGGAAAATTTTCATCCTTAGTGTGCTTGAAGCACAAATGGGAAATCACTGTAAGGAAATCCCACCCTCTCTTTCGATTTTAAGTGCAGTGAAGGTATAGATAAACATTAAATAGGGGTCCCCTCTTTTTTTTCAGTGTGGGATCTAAAGGAGGGCAGATTTTGGCAGAGGTAAAAGGCTTGAGCTGTCAAAGATTTCTGTCTTCCCAGAATTCCTCTCCCATTTCCCAAGGTTAAACGCATTGCCTCCAGGCAGCTGCTCAGAATGATAAAAGGGGCACTACAGGACAGCGGTGCTCTTTGTAATGTTAATAAACCTTGATTTTGATATCAGATGCAACCCTGGGAAAACCTGCCAGGTTTAGGCATAGAAATCTAACACTATTTAGCACAAGTTCGTGTAAAGAAGTATTAGTCTGGGAATGGTGATGGTCTAGTTTGAATGACATATGAAAGCAGCAAATGCACTCTCTTCTCTGCCTTGTCAAACCTTCCTGTTGTTTACCGACAACAAAAGGAATAGTCCGAGTGCTAATTAAACTGAATCTTGTATTGAAATGCACTGCCAGATCTCTGCCACAAATTCAGCTTCTGAGCTTTAGGGAGCCGGAGCTTTTCCTCCCCGGGAAATGGATGGGATGTGGCTCCCTGCCTGGGAACTGTGCCTGGAGAGTTCCCCTGGGATGGGAACCTCTGAGGAGATCCATGGAACACAGAACATCCTGAGCTGGAAGGGACCCCAGGGATCATCAACCCCCTGCCCAGAGCCCCAGCAATCCCCCTGTGCATCCCAAACCCTTCCCTGCTCTCCATCCTAACCCTGCCCAAGACACAGCTCCAGCCTTCCCATCGCCAGAGCACGAAAATCATTTATTGCAATAAAAGCTAAGCCATAGGACTGTTGGTTAGAGTGCAGTTTTACCCAGGAAGCGTAGGAACTTTATTAAACTTTTCTTTCTAGAGTTGTGCTTAAAAATGACAGATGTCTAGATTGTGTTGGCCATTAAGTCAGGCTGTCATTGTTAGACAGCTGTTTCTGAATTAACAATAAATATCTAAGTTAAAACCTCAGGGGAATGACTCAGAATAAAGTAAAATGAGGCATATTTATAAGCAAGGCAGCTGTAAATGAACAATGTATTTTGGTCACGTGGAGTTTGGCAAAATGGTGCTCCAGCTTATCCTCACAAAGCAGGTCTGCCTCTTGGAATCCATGAGAAAACCCCCGCTGGCTTGAAAGAGGTTTGGATTTCGCCCACAAATTTGTGCTGAAATCTGAACAAATAACAAAAATATTCTGACAGTTCATGGGAAGTGACACTGTGTATTCTCCTCCCTCAAATTCACCAGCAAGACCCATTCCCATAATGGGAACAGTTCCCCCAAAATGCAAAAATCATCTGTGAAAGCAATGTGAAACTGTCAGCAGTGCACTTCACTGTTAGTCTTCCATCCACCAGCCCATTGTGAAGGTGCTCCCAGTGTCTCCCTGGCGTATCTGGGACACTGCTCCTCTCTCCAAGGGACAATAACTCCCAGGGTCCAGTGCCCAGCTGGGGCACACACTGGCACCAGGTTCACTGAACACAACACAGGGCTGCAGAGAGGAAAAGCAGGGCTTTGGGAGGAAAAACATGGATCTTGGCTTTTCAGCAAAAATGGGTCTCACTTAACTTTGCCAAATTCTTCATTGTTTCCTGGGGAAGGTACTTGCATTATATGTTCAAATACATATCACATAAGAACCTGTGTATTTTAAAATTATCTTTTGTTTAGGAAATTCTTCATATATCAAGATTTTTCACCCCCACATTTCTAAGGCAAAAGGTAGCAATAGGAAGAGAATTGGGGAAGACACATTTATATGCTTTCTGAATTGTCTTCATGTAATACTGAATTATTTCTCTCCATTCTTCCTGTGAAACTTCACAATGAAAGGAAACAATAGGGAAAGTTTAGATATTCTAAAAGCATTTCTGAAACATATTGTTAAAGCAATACTTCAAATTTAATCTGATTTTTTTATTCTTTTGATGACAGTAGCAGAAATCTAATAAGCAAGGGAAAGCCATTACCTAGTGATTTGAGGTTGGATTTACAAACCAGGTTACTTTCCTTTTAACCACAGAAGTCACTAAGGCTTCATTTAATTAATAGTTTCATTGGGTACATGTGGCAGTCCATTAAGACAGTGTGTATTGGCTCCAGGTAGATATTAAGATATATCCAAAGATTACTTTATAATAATCAGCAGCCTGCCATCCTAAATAAATACTAAGTTAGGATTTTGGATCTGGTTCCCAGCACAAACAGCAAAGAATAGTGGCTTAACATGGGATCATGGCTTGTACCATAAGTTCTGTTTTGGGGTTTTTTTTCATTAAATGCATCAGCACTCACAGTGCTCCAGAACTTGGCTTGATGTTTGTCATCCTGGAAATAGTCAGACATTATTTTGAAATTACCCTTTTGCTCTCGAAAATTCTAATTGCTAAGTATACATCTTTACTTACTACCACTTCTTTGCTTCTTCACTGAGGGGTTTTTGCTTGTTTTTTTTTTTTTCACCAAAACACAGCTTCAACTGCCTTTTTGGGCTCCTCCCAAGTGACTCCCTGCTATTCTCCCCCTGTGCCAGCACTGCAGCGACAGTGACACTGATGGTGTGTGATCCTGGGCAGCTTCCTAGAGAGGATGGGGTAATGGTAGGCACAAACACAGTAGAATAAAAACTCCTCCTTTTTTCTGGAAAAGCTGGAACTTTGCTCCATCTGAAGTTCTACTCTCATCTCCAGCTCTTTTCTCCTGTGGAAACAGCAGGGCACTCTGGTTGCAGCTGCCGTGCTGTTTATACTTCACACAGAGCAGCACTTTAAAACATGATCAGTACAGCAGTGCTACCTCTCCTTGGCAATATCCACAGGTAAACTGCTCTTTAACAACTCCTTTAATGCCTCAACAACATCAAAGCTTTTTTCTCAACACCTGAAGCTGTTCTTTGAGCACCTCATGTCTCTATTACCACAGAATGCTGTTCTGAATATACACATAAACACTATGGCATATATTCTTATTTATCTGAGTTTTTCCTTATCTTTTGGGGTTGAAAAAGTTTATCACTGAAAGAGCTGTTGTTTTCTTTTTTGTTTTTTTTTCAGGCAATCTGAGGATCTAGAGTCTGAGAAGTGCCAGTGGGAGATAACTAAACAGAACAATGCCCACCCACAACTTTTTCCAGCCAATACCCTGATCCAGCAGTGCAGCTCCATTCAGTCCCCACAAAAAGGAGTGAGATGCTCATGACAGTACTTAAAGACAAACCAGACATCCTTTGGATCTTACAGCTGCAGAAGAGCCTGCAGCTCTTCAGAACCTCAGAACAGAAGGAATAGCAAATTCTAAGTGATGAGGAACAGCTACATTTTGTTGCAGAAGCATGTGAGGAATCCCCACCTGTGAAAATAAAGGGCTCCCTTTGCACACATGGCATGACTGTCTATGATTTTCCTGTCCCCTGCTTTTCTTGCCTGTTGCTCAGTCTGTGTGCAGCTCTGTCCAGCAAGGGGCTCATTCTCACCCTGTCCTTGCAGGGCTGGCAGGTTATTGCAGGGAGAATTCAGCTCAGCGTGTAAGACATGGGAGCGATCAAGCCTGAGCTTGAGCCTCGGGGTAATGTCCTATTTCTCCAAGCAAAATCTCTTCTCTTATGAATTAATGGTTTGTCTGGTCACCATCGATCTTTCTTCAGCTGATCTTTTCTTCATTGATCTTTTCTCAGCAAGAGAAACGCCAGTCAGCTAATGCACTGATCTCAGAGCTGAGTACAAATAGAGTCAGCACCTCGGAGTCCTCCTCGGAGGCTCTTTGGGAGTCTGTTCCCTCAGCACTTGTCCATGTCTTCTTCATGCAGAAGAGTCCTTGAAAAGACACTGCTTTCAGGGAAATTATATTAGAATGATCTGACGTGGAGTGAAAACTCACAGGGCTCTGGTATTTGGAAAGCAGAGGGAAGGAGTGGCAGCTGTGTGTTCTCTCCAGTGCCTGCAGGTGCTGCAGATTTAGCAAGGGCTTGGAGCTCCCTCCCTGCACCAAACTGTTTTACAGGATATTGTGGGGAGAAACCCCCAGGTGTTACAAGAGAAAGGGAATAAACCCATTGAGCTAAGATGACTCATTGACATAACATAAAGCCTTTTTGAGTATTTAAATAGGAATAAAGCATAGAATTAAATATTTATTCACATATGCATTTCTTTGTGAAATAACTAAGCTACTTTGCATATGCTCTACGTCTTTTATTTCTAGAGAAACAATAACTTAGATATTTTTAAGACCATCTCTAAATGTCTTATTGTTATGTTTCTTGGAATAAAATGCTCTGGTAGAAGTATGGAGAGCTACTATAGGTATCACTGGTAAAAGTAACAGTCATTTGGTACAACTGAACTCTATTTGACCATCAGAGGAAGAAAAGGGTATAAAGCATCATTACAGCAGGTCTCAATTTTTTTTCTTCTATTCCAACTTTAGTACTTTAGTGCAGAGATAGCTCTATCAATCATTTAAAACCACTGACCATACCTTGCACCAGCTATCAGCCATAGTTCACATTGAGCTTTCTTTGTGCTCCAAATGGCTTTACATTTTATGTGCAAAGCTGGGTTGAAAATTTATAGTTGCTTTCCTTCTGACACCTGGATTTCCCACCTGGAAAATAAACTCCTTTAACTACTTTAAATCTTCATGAATTTCTTGCTGCCTGGATCTCCAAGGGCTCAGTTGTGACTGCTCCTGCCTGCCCATGCCATGAAGCAATAATCCTATTCCACTGTGTGTGAGTCTGGCTGATTCATGGGCTCCAGACACAAAGCAATAAGCAGACACTGTATCCTCATTTAAACCCAGGTTCTCAAAAACAATAAGGAATCTAACAACTCAATTTCAAAGGAATTTGTTGCCCAAATGCATCTGAGAGTCTGAGCTCTAGTCCCTGCCCCAAGACAGAGAACCAGAGACAAGAGAAAAGTGCAGGTGAGTTTAACACCTGTACCAGCCAGCAGTGTTGTGATTTGTCATTAGTATAGGCTTGGAAGAAACTGTGATTTTCCTAGTACTCCACAGCTTGTTTTCTAGTATTCTTCAGAAAATCTTTCATTGGGTTGTTTAGTTTTAGGCTCAGAACAGATCACTTTTACTTTTCAGTACCTATCTGTCTGTCTGTAATGCTATTCCATGCATTCTAAATCTCACACAGCTAGGTAGAGTTATGTGCCTGTCTTGAAAATGATTCTGTTTAGAGGCAAGAGTGTTTTTTAGAGAGGACTGTCATTGTCACCAAATCTGTCTCAAAACTACAGCCAACAGCACAAGAATATCCTCACAGACATCCCCATGGAGGGGGAATATGTGCAAACATAAAGTAAGGAGTCAGTTAGAACCAGTGGGTTACAGAAAAGGTTTCATTCTCAAAAACAAACTGCACAGATCTCTGAAGGGAGATTCTTTCATGCCATTTCTGCTTGGGATTCACTGATTACATTGGGCCATTCTCAGCACATCCAGAAGAAGAAATAAGGAA
Organism: Toxostoma redivivum; assembly: GCA_013397375.1. Lineage (NCBI taxonomy): Eukaryota > Metazoa > Chordata > Aves > Passeriformes > Mimidae > Toxostoma > Toxostoma redivivum. Next base: position 160,915 of record VXBI01001120.1, read on the forward strand.
GATAATCTTTTATTGGGAGGGTGGTGAGGCCCTGGCACAAGTTTGCCCAGGGAAGCTGTGGCTGCTACATCCATGGAAACAATTCAAGGCCAGGTAGGATGGGGCTCTGAGCATCCTGATCTGGCTGCAGATGTCCCTTTTCACTGCAGTGGGGTTGATCTCAGTGACCTTTACAAGTCCCTTCTGACCCCAAGGCTTTCTGTGAAGTGGAGGAATTTGGCTCCCAAATGGCACAACCCTTTTCACCTCTCCAGGCCAGCAGTTTGCACACTCTGAGCCTGGGGAGCCCTCTCAGCTTGGCAGAGGAGCTGTGCAAAGGTGACTGATGTGATCAGCTTCTACGATTTATTCCCACAAAAAAGGTGTTGGAGCTGATTTTTGCCACAGAACTTCTCTTAGGAGGTGACTGAGCACCTCCCTGGAAGCACCATAAATCCCCTGCAGGCATTACAGAAAACAAAGCCAAGGAATTATGGAGATGTTGAGTATCTTGTAGCATGTGCTGTGGGGATGGAAAATGGTGCTTCCAGAAGTACCTCCTCCACATTCCAAGCATTATTCTGTGTTGTTTAATCAGAGGACCACCTTATTATGTTCAGCTGGAAATCAACCCAGATCTAATGCACTGGGCTGCTGCCTCTAATGCAGTTTACTTACCATAAAAGTTAAAAATAAACTACAGCTTATTCCACTTACTGAAAAGTCAGTTCAGCATGTCATGGGGCTTATTAGTGCACTGAGAATGTTCTTCATGCCTTAATATCAGGGCAGGACTCTGATGTAAAAATGAAATGAAACTATTTAAATTGACTTGGATACTTATTAGGGAGAGGGTTTCATTTAATTCCCTTTTCTGTTTTTCTCTCCTTTATAGAAGCAGCCATCTGGGCTTGATAGGAGGTAGGGCAATGACAAGTCTATTTTGTGAAAAACACTATAATTTTTAAAGCAATATTACTAAATGAGACTCAATAGACAAAGTGTGTAAGTGAAAAGTGATTTGCCTTGTGGAAAAAAAAATGTATATTCTAGCTGTATGCTATAGGGATCTTATGCTGCTAATTGGAAAACTCAAATTTGTAGACATTTGCAAGTTGAACAGGTGACAATAACTGGTGATAACCAAGGACTAATTATCTCAACTGGGAATTAACCATCAGGTGTTCTGAGCTAAATAAAAGGGGAGGGAAAACTTGGAATAGCAATATGTCCTATTTATGTTGAAAGAATTAGCAGGATTTTATGTGGGATTAAAAAAAAAGTATAATGAAACAAATACTCTCTAGGCTGGTACTGTGTGTGACTGCTGTGGTTCCATTTCTTAAAGAACTTGGGCTGGGGAGAGTGGAAGGAAATAATGTACAGTGGCATGATTTGCTTGCTGAAAAGAAAAAAAACAACTCTCTTTGTTCTCCTTTGAATTCTGTTAAAGTGGAAAAAGAGGTAGGTTCTCAGAGCTCTCAGAATTAAAGCGGTTTGATTGAAATTGTTGTCTATTATTCTAGCTGGAAACACACACCATGGTGGAGGTCTGGGGGTAGGAAAGGCTCAGCTGCTGCGGATTCCCTGGGCAGACAGGTCAGAACAGGGCAGCTGCAGTGAGCATGACAGATCCACCCCAGGCTGCAGAACTGCTGGCTGGGTGCAGCACACCCAGAGTGCACACTGCTGCTTCCACCCTGCTTCCATTTCCTTCTCCTTGACGCTCATTGCAAGGGTTAAATTCTAACGAGTGGGGCTGAAACAAGATAGGGCCCTGGAGGGTACCAGGAAAATGATAGAACAGCAAGTGAGCTCTGGCAAACACTGCCCTTCTCTTCCTTTCTCACCATTCACACAGGCTTTTTTATTCTTGTGTTTTGTTTGTCTGACATACCAAGTGAACAAAAGTGACAGCACTTTAAAAATAATATCAAATTCTGAAAGCAGTCAGAACATTAAATTGGAATTTCAGTCTTTGACATTGGAAACAAACATACGAGACAATTGTTAGCATTCTGCATTGTGCAGATAAAGACACAGACTAGTAGCAAATTCTTCTGAGAGACATGCCTGATAAGATTATAAATTAGGTTTTACAGAGAAAGTGCACTTAAAGAGAGATTTAATTGTTTGCCAATAAAAATCTCTTGTTGCATGGAGATTTCAGAGCTCATTTTAACAGTTGTTACTATTCAAATGCCTTGTTTTAACACTTTGGGGGTTTGCTTGGTGGGTTGGGTTTATTGAATTAATTTTTCTCCCTCAAAGCTTCACTATTGTCCTGACTTTTGAGTCTGGTTTAAAATTTTGCTTCCTTTTGCAAAGTCTATATTACTGTGCAAAAGATGGAAAAAGTGGTATGTAAATAAAAATCTTTTTTTTTGTTAGATTTTTAAAAAGCTGAGGTGTGAAGGTTACAACTGTGAGACTGGGTGCCCTGTACTGTTGGGCAGCTCACCTTGGCATGTGACTGATTTTTTGGGCATGCCAGCTCAGATGTTGGACTTTGGGGCTCGTTCAAACCACTGGCAAAGCCCTATGAATAAATAAGAATGAGTTTGTAGAGGTGTCTGGGGAAGATGGTGTTTAAGCTCAGCTGAGTCTATACTGCAGCCACAAATGTCAATGAAGCTACATCAGAAATCAGCAAAGATTCTGAAACACTTTTAAGTTCATCACTGGATAAATTTCATTGAACAGACAAGGATTTTTATCTTAACTCTGTTATTCAGATTTAGAAAAATGTTTCTGAATGCTTAGAACAAAGTATTTGGTAAATTCTCCAAGTCTCAATTAACAGGTGTCAATGTGTAGTTATTCTGGAAGTGTGAACCTGTAAGTGGAGGTAAAACAGCTGCCCCTTTATGGGACATTAAGTCCTGGAGGGCTTATCTGATTCCATTAAAGTAATAAAAAAACAACTGACAGGTCTTTGGACCAGGGCCACTGGGAATAGCAGTTCTTTGGGATTCATATCACTGGACTTGTAAATGTAGTTTCCATATAAATTCACTAATCAGCATTGGAAATCTATTGAAATCTCCATGTCTGCACACTCACAGTGAAAGACAAGGTGGATTTCTGCTAAGACATCAGCCAGATTTTCTTCACATCAACTCTTCAGCCTCATAGCTTCTACATATTTAACCTTCTGTTTCTAGCAAACATCATCCTTTGCATCAAAGGGCTTTGGGACATCCATTTTTTGCTGACACACTAGTGCTGTGCTTTATTTATGCATCATCAAAGTATGGTACTGCCCAAAAGGTGAAAGACCTCTCTCCCCTTTAACTCATTTCCTGAGTAGACCAATATCATCCAACTTCAGACACTGACAAATGTAAATTGAGGTCCGTGAAATTAGAAAAGTGCTGAACTAGAGTACACAGAAAAGTGTGACATTCTCCTGTGGTGAATAACAATCTAATATAATATCTCCCATAATGAGAAACTTGGATGTGGGATATGCTTTACCTATTTGTGATGTACATAGTAAAACCTTCCTAATGCTCTTGATGCACAGAGAAATTGCACACCCCGAACTCTATTAATGCTGCTTTTGTATATCCAGCAGCAGGGAGAAGAGACTCTTTGCAAGGTTAAACTGAGGGTCAGAGCACTCTTTTGAACTTTCTTGCAGTAGTTTCTCACAGTACAGCTGCTTAGGTGGTGGCCATGTACTTGCCGAGATACTGAATTCTTGACTAGATATTTAGAATTGGAAAACAGAGGCAAAAGCTTCTTAAACATCTCTCATAGCTTCCAACATTAATTATTAAAGGAAGAGGCTTCCAGAATCTTAAAAGACAGGGTTTTTTTCTTTCTTTTTTTTTTTTTTAGATTCATCAGAAAAAATGAGAGGGCAGCTGTGCCATATCCATTTCAGAGGATTCTTGAAAAATTTTCAAAGTGTTTTTCCTGTTGATTGTTTACATAGAACATCTTGGTCTATGAAAAAGTGGGTTTTTTTGTTTGGTTTTTTTTAGGTTTTGTTTGTTTGTTTGTTTGTTTGTTTGTTTGTTTTAATGTATCATTATATAGTTTTCAAGCATTCTCTGCAATATTTTCTATTAGCTCAAGTTGAGTGAAAAAGAAAAATGGCGTCTTAACACCATTCTAATTTGTTTCTAGTTACAATTTTTTCTGCTCTACTTTTGACTGAAAATGGACTGTCTTTCGCTTGAAATTTAGTAGAGATTAAAAAGCTGTGGTGAAATTTCAGTTTATGTGGTTTATTGAGAGTTTAGGAAAGAAAAAGAAAATATAAAGGTAATATTTTGATCTTCATGTGCTTTCAGATACCTTTGTACAGGGCTAATTAGCAGTGTGTTCAAGCTGAAATTTCAGTAAAACTGCATCTTGGTCACCCTGACAAAGGCAATTGTCCATAATAAATAGGTGCAGTAATTAAACACCCAATATGTGGTTCTGATTCTGGGAATGTTAAACATACCTGTGATTTGGCACTTCTGAGAAGTCCTGCAGATTCTGAAAGCGCTACTCCCAAAAGGAAGGTTATTATTTTGGGAGCAGCCTTGGAGATCATCCCTTTAGAAGACGGGTTTGTTATCAGTTGTGTTGCTGGGGTGCAGTTTGTCCCCAGGGCCTGAGTGTGCCCCCTCACTCCACACAGCTCCATTGCTTTGGCCTCAAGGTGTGTTCCATTTGCCTTTTTTTACAAAAAAAATTGCACAGCATCCCCCCCAGAGGTTTGTGCTGCTCAGGATGGCAGATGACTCCACACAACAGCGTGGTAACGTGTGCTGTATCAGCTTTTGATGCCCTGGATTTTGGTGTTCAATGGAAAACAACAATAAATTCATGGAGCTTTGCTGCCTCTGCCAAATGTGACATCTTTCAGAATATAACATGCTGGAAAGCTTGCACAGTCTGTGCCAACTGCATGATTTAGCTGCTATAAAATCCCTCTGAATCAAAACCATTTTGAAATAAAGAAGAACCAGCCTGAGAATTTCATTGCACTGTTGGATATCCACTCAAAGATCAATCACCTGTCCTCATTCTGTATTCCTGCTGTATTTTTTCACCTTAATCTTTTCTGAAGCTTACCTGTTTCATTAAGGCTGGAATTTTAAAAGACTGGAAATTGCATGCAGAGGCAGAGAGTCAAGAGTGAGAAGTGTCAAACCTGGACAGCAAAGTTCTGTACAAATTGTATTATGCCATTAAAAAAGGCAATCTCTTTCTTCCTTTTTTGTTTCTGTGGAACTCTGTAATGCCCAGATATGCTCAGTGGAAGTTTTCCAGGGTCTGGCATCCTAATATTCCTGAATTCTGTCCTACCCCAAGACTAGATTGGTGCAGAAAAGAGGGCTGGCTGCACGAGAATGGGTTAACCCACCTGATTCTCTGCAGTTTTCTCATCCAAGTAAAGTTTATAAAGTTTATATAGTATTTATCACGTTTCAAACAGCTTGTGGATGTCCAAGCCTGGAATCTCAACCAAGTGACTTGTTCAGAAGTTAAATGAAAACATCTTAAGGGATGGTACATGAAGTATTTGAAAGTGTATCAATAAAGGATTTGCTGTGTGTAGGAAAAATGCTTTTCCATTCGACTGTTGCACTGAGAGGATGTTTAAACAACACAGAGTGATGCAAAATATTGGGATCATGTGAAAGGATTATAATTACTGTATTAACTTGTTGGTTTACTCTGAAACATTTCTAAAAAATCCACTCTGGAACAGATTAGTAAAATGATAAAGTATCGTTGCAACATCTGATCAAAAATTCAGTAAGTTAATTAATGCTCCTTTTGTCCTAATAGCTTATATAAAGAGAGGGGAGTTCGCTAAATTAAGCCTGGCAAAAAAAAATTTTGTCAGCAGTTTGACATAGGGTGGGTTCATGTACCCAAAGTTGATAGAAGATTTAATAGCATGGCAGAGTACCTGTGTGGGCTGTTTCTGTGCATTTCCACATGTGTGTGTGAGTGTTCCTGCCCAACTCCTGAGGTCCTGTGGCTGTGGGAATGACTGTGAGCAGTAATTACCAGAAGTATTTATCATCAACTGTTTAGAATATTTGATTACAAATTTACATAGGAAAGGCAACAGTCGATAATGAGAGTATAAATCACCTTGGAATGGTGCTTTGACTGGAATGGAAGTGAGTACCCTTTGTATTCACCCTGAGAGCATGCTAATAGGGGTGCATATTTATTTCTAGGCCATGTAATTAAAAACAATTTGAAGAACTAATGTTCCAGCAAGTAGAATAATGACTGGAGAGCAAAGTATGGATAAAAATACTTTCTCCCTTCTCATGATGAAGGGCTTGGTCTTGACTTTCCATTTTTTCTAGCATTTATTTTATGATGATCTGGTTCTGAGTCTGTCATAGTACTTCTGAAAAGCTGTTAATTGTCCCCTTTCTTTTTATTAAATGTGTTCTGGGGGAAGGATGAGTTCTTCTCTTCCTTGTGGCCACAGCAGAGACAAAACAAAGGTGGGCTCAGCTGATGGCAGTAAATGGTGACTGAGAAGTACTTGCTTGAAAGGCAGCAAATCAGAGATCAGGGTAGGAATTCGGTGGTGAGAAGTGAGCCAGGAGGGAACAGGATCCTTCACCAATACAGCTGGAGCAATAAACACCATTAGGAAGACACTGCTGTGCCAAGGGCAGTCTTGTTTCTTCATCTCTTCATGCATCTCCATCAACTTAGTAGGAGTTGGCTTCAGGCTGAAGGGAGGGGAGCAAAAAGTCACATAAAGAAGAGTGTGGCTGGGGCTTAGCCTTTGCTGCTGTGACACACAGCTTTGGTGAGACCCTGCAGAGTCACTGACTGCACAACCTCCTGGTTCAGACTCCACTTGTGGGATTGCTGGGAGAGAAAGAGAAAAAGCTGAATTACTGACTTATTGATGTTTGAGCAGTGCCTTTCAGCTTCTGAGGTTCATTGCAGTGCAGCTCATCACGAGATGTCTGGCAGGCTTCTGTGTTTATTCATTTGACTCAGGTCATCCCTGCAGTTCAGCCTGGGGCTAAAGCAGACCATGTAACCAGTTTAGGTATTAAACTTCTGTCATCTAAGTACCACAGCAGACAAAATTTAAGCTGCATGCATAATTTACTCTCATTTTTAAATTATTCTGCTTGTACTGGTGGTGTGTTGATTACAAGGAAACATATGTAGAGAGAAGATGCTGAATTTCATTTAATAAATAGGAAGCTCCATGAGATATGTAAGATTCCCAGTGAGGAGTCCTGGCTAGGTCTGCCTGTGACTTTGCTCACAGGAAATGTCCTGAAGCCTCTGAGGCTCAGGTGAGACGTGGATCAGGACAGTTTCCATAAGATCTGGGCTCATCCCTCCCATCCCTCCCTGTCACATGTGCTGGTTTCCTTCTCTGGTGGGGACAGTAGGGAAGGGAAGGGAAGCATCCACATATTTTATGATCTCATGGAATCAGTGCTGCCCATTCTAGCTTGGTTATCAGCCTTGGCAATTCCATATGGCTGTTTCTGTTATTGTATATTTTCTGTTAGGTTCAAATAGGGCTCAGTCCAGATGCAACAGTGATGGTTGTTTCCACTGTGTCTCAGCATTTCATCTAAGAGAGTCGATCTCTATTTCTTGATTTATTTGTGTGTGTGTGCAGCACTTCTTGAATGTATGCTATCAAATCTCCCTTTAGAGATTTTTCCCTCTTTTATTTCCCCCCTCTAATAAGAAGAAATAGGTACATTTTGTTCTGTGTCTTAATGGCTGTTTTTATTCTAAGTATTTATGGCCTTAACAGGAGCAGAGTTAATACTATATGATGTCAATATTCTTACAACATAGTTATGTAGCCATCTTACATTTATGACCTTTTCCCCCTATAATTAGTTCCAGCTGAAATTAGATTCAGTGAGAGCCTCACTCCAATTACAGCCAAATCTGAATAAAACTCATTCCACTGCAGTTGTCAGGAGGAAAAGGAAAAAAAAAAAAAAAAAAAAAG